>JAPYYV010007303.1:0-13521 GCA_030522625.1 Copidosoma aretas | reverse complement strand
CAAAAACAATGTATTATTATATTGTACAAAATATCTTTTTTAAAGATGACATTTTATTAGGATTAGATGCTATCAAAGAATTTAAACTCTGCCAGGATGAAAACCTGAAAATTTTTCAAAAATTCTGTATGGATAATAAATCGAATGACGAAATAAAAATAATATCGTCGATGGTAAATCTAATTGAAAACAGAGAAAGCTTGTTACAATGTGTTGTAGAGAAACACAAGGACGTGTTTACAGAAGATAAGCTTACATGTAAGCATGATGAAAGATTACGAGGCAGCGCGAGCGGTGAGACTCACCGAAAGAAAATATATTGCTCGAAAACCGTATAATGGCTCTATGAAGGACAACGAGGAAGTAAATTCACAAGTCAAGTCGCTTTCGGCAGTAGATCTTATCGAACGCTCTACTAGTCCCTTTGCTTCTCCGGTGACTCTTGTTTTTAAAAAGAAGAAGGGTAAAAAGTCACGGTTGTGTATAGAATTCAGAGAACTAAATAAAATAATAGTATCAGAATGCCATCCCTTTCCTGTCATAGATGATTTATTACTCCGAGTGCGTAATTGCACTTACTTTTCTAAACTTGATATAAATTCGGCCTTTTGGTTGATCCCAGTTGGAAAAGAAGATCGTCATAAGTTAGCGTTCATAACTAAAAACGGTCACTGGCAGTGGAAATGCTTATCCTTCGGGCTAAAATCATCACCCACAATTTTTCAGAGAAGTTTGGGAAGCATTATCTCTGAAAATAATCTTAATGCGTTTACAATAAATCATATAGACGATATCTTGATTTTCTCAAAATCATATTCAGATCATGTACATCATGTAGAAGAAGTCTTGAAAGCCATAAGAAATGCGGGTCTTAAGTTGAACAAATAAGATGCACATTTGAAAAAAAATTATAAGTTTACTTAGGACACTTGATAGATGTTAGGACACTACAACCATTGAACGATAATTGAAACGCCATTAGAAATTTATCTACTCCACAGAATTAGCAAACTGTTAGACAACTATTAAGTAAGATATATATTTACTTAAAGATCATACCCAAAGTTTCAGTAATTTTCGAACCACTACATAATTTACTTAGGAAAAATATATAATTTCAATGGGCACAAGACTGCAATAAAAGTTTTAATAATATAAAAGAATATCTTATTCCCCAGCCAATTTTGGCGATCTTTGACCCGAAAATCCCTGTATACATTTTCACGGAGTTGTCCAAAAAAGTAATAGGAGCAATTTTGAAAAAACCTCAAGAAGATAATTCTTTGAAACTAGTTTTTGACTTTTCAAAAAAACTGAGTAAATCTCGGGAAGATAAACGTGCCATTTTCTTGGAAGCTCTTGCGATGAAGGAAACATTGTTATTTTGGCAGTATAAATTAATAGGAAACAAATGCATGATTATTACAGACCATAAACCCTCAGAGAACTTCAATATTAAAAATATCAAAGATCCTGAATTACCAGCTTTCTTCAACTACATATCAAATTTTGAATTTAAAATCAAATATAACCCCGGTATACATAATACATAAGCAGATAGTTTGTCCCGGAATCCAGTCTTGGATGAAAATGCTTACATCGATCCCGCATTAAAAATAATAAATTTTTTATCGATTGAGGAATTAATGAACGATTAAAAAAAGATAAAATTGGAAAACAATAATAAACTTGAAGTTCAAGATGATATGTATTATAAAATGCTAAATAAAAAAAAAAAATCTGGATCTTGGAGTCTCTAGATATTGATATTATTAACAGAATACACGGCAAAAGTCATATTGGTGTGAAACAGCTGACACTGACCTTAACACCGAGATATTATTTTAAAAATATGCACAACCACATAAAAATTATGTGTCGAGCATGCGACACTTGTGTAAGGAGTAAATCGAGGCTCGCAAATTTTATCCGACCGTTATCCCAGTCAGGTCTAGCGTCAGAGCCTTTTGAAATAATCTCTCTGGACACAATAAGAGGTTTTGGGGGTAGCAGGTCATCGAAAAGATATTTGCACTTAATAATTGACCACTTTACAAAGTACGCTTTTGCGTTAACTTCAAAAACCCTAAATGCTAAAGACTTTATAAAGTTAGTCAAAAACATAAAAAAAGGGAAAGCTAAAACTACTTTTAACCGATCAATACTCTGGGATTGATTCAAACAATTTTAAAAAATTTTAGAAATCAGAAGGCATGAAATATATTTTCACCGCAGTAGATTGCCCTTTTTCAAACAAACAAAATGAAAGAACGAATTAAACCTTAATGAATTCAATAACGTGAAAAATTTTTGAAAATTGACACAAACCATGGTCGGTCATTGCCGAAAAATGCATAGAAAATTATAATAACACAGTACACAGTACAACACAATATACTTTAAACTATCTTCTAAATGGAATTGACAATTTTTTTCCTTCAAAGCTAAGTCAAAATAATCTACAAGATCTAGAGATAAACAGAAATGAAGCCATTTTTAACGCGAAAAAAATTCATGATTTACATAAAATATATTACGATAAGAATAAAAAGAGAGTATCATATAAAGTAGGAGACCTTGTTTATATTTAAAACAGTAAACCGTTTCAATAAAAATAGATTGGATCCAATCAGGGTGGGTCCGTTTAAAATAAAGGGAAAAATTTCCCACTCCTGATTCTTACATCACTCCGACATAAAGAGGGGGGATGTAAGTTTGAATCTCCTCCAAACTGTAGAGTGACGTCACCAGTCCAACCGATCGATTTCGTTCGAGCTCGACGAAAGTTCACCAGTCATAGTTGTGTAGTCAAGAGTGTAAGATGTAACTACTTACGCGTACATAGCTTATGTCTCATACCGTTTATATCTAAATAAGATTTATAATCTGTACTTGTTGTTGATTCAGGTACACATGTTGTCAATTATTAATAGTTATTTTTTAAATAATTTTGTAAATAATTGTTAAATAAATTTACAGTTCAAACAAGTATCAACAGCCGTACTTATCGAGTAACAATTAATGCCTCTTGTAAGGCTAGATTTCTCAGCTTTATAAATGCCAAAAGTATTGCCAAAGATAATGTACATTAAGCCATCTGAATCCTTAAAGCCATCCATTTTTAGAAGTAGTACTGTTAACACTATAACTACCTTCTGATGATTACACTTAATTCATGCCAGGCCAAAAAGATTACGTCTCTGTAAAAGAAGATAAAAAAAAGGACGCATATTGTGCTTAGTTTTAAATAGTATGGAAGAATCGTATAAAGTTTTCAAAATCAATTATCCGTCGATAAAATGTTGTTTTTCGACATTCGCTAGCTTGCGACAAGAACATTATGTATTGGCAGTAGCAAGTGGTACCAATTCAGTGTGTCTGTCCATCACGTGAAAAATGTAGCGTTGTAAATAGATAAGGCTAATTCAACATCGATCACAGCTCATGTACCGCGACCTATGACCAACTCATATGATTGTTTTCATCGTATATTGTTACGTGCAATTTATTAATTCTTTTTTTGGATCGTATGCTAAGTACCTTGGTATAATTATTGTCATTGAGAAGTTATAAAAAAATTTTGATGAAAAAATAGTGGAGAATATTAAATACGAACAGTATGTTACAACTAAAAATTTTTGAATCACGTTTTAAGAGAAAAATCGCTACACTTTTTCTAAGTCAATAATAAATAAAGATAATTTTCTAGGGTAATAATAAGGAAAATAATGGAAAATGAATGCATTGTAATTTGTGTTTTTCCGGGAAATTTTGCTTTTATAATTCAGTATTCTGTTCAAGCTATGCCTTGAAATATTAATCGAGTGACAATACATCCCTTTTCAATATAATACAAAGATGACAAGGATAAGTTAAATCGAAAGCTTTAATTCTAATTGCAAATGTTTACGTCACGATACTATTGCTGATCTTTTATATTAATGTTAACTCATGGAATCTACTAAAACAAATTAAAAATATATAGATAGGATAATATATTTTTTTAATCGTGCAAGCAAGGCATTTAAAAAAAAAATATATAAATCTTACTCATCATGTAGAAAATTTTAATATAGCAGTTGAGTAGCACTTTTTCCGACCTGACCTTGCAAATGACCATGTGACGGAAAAGGTGTAACATAAAAACGACTTGATGCTAAAGCTAATCTTTAAAGAGTGAACAATCCTATCTGCACTCCGGAAGAGTTGTTTAGTTAGACGATCGAAGCTCTACCAAATATTACGTGTCCCTAATTGACTAATAATGAGTATGTAGAAGAAGAAAAACAATTGTTAACGCGTTTCTTAAAATCTATAACGAGTTCAGGCACATTACAATATCATTGTATGGTTCCAATCTCTCCTTAAGAATCAGAAGCTAAGCGGTTCGTGTAGTATGGAAAATAACTATTGTAAAATTTTTCAAATAAAACATAATTTATACGTATAGTATAACGCTAAATATAAATATTGTGCAACAAAACTTACAACGAGGTACTTATTGATTGATTATATGTACATGTAATTATATCTCGATAAATAAAATTTTTATTTTCTACGATAATTTTTTTAATTCATCTATTTATTTTTTCGTTTAGTTATCTAATATGTCGTATTTGTCCCCAATTTTGTTTCAATCAGTAATTATAAGATAGCCCTAACATATTTGCTGTCAGAACCATCATTTAATTTCAAAACTACCCACGGAAAGTACATACCATCTTCTGCTTCGAATTAGGTATTAGTCACTCATATTTTGTAATGATTCATGCAATACATTAAAAAGTATGTTTCTTACAGTGTTACTTGCATCAGAAAACACTGCCTGTCTGGTATTTTTCATAATATCTTAATCCAGATATGTAATATTTTTTGTTGGATAAAATGTGATAAGAACATTTTTTTTCTGATAATAAAAAAATAAATACATATATACTTGTATTTTTTATAAAACGAGTATACGTAGTAATAATATTAATAGTACATTGTTGCAATAGTGCAGTAAGTTGCATATCGCGCACGTGGGCGCTGCAGGCACTTGGACTGTGGTACCACTCGCTTCGCTTGCGTGCCAGTACTTTCGCGTGTGTAATGAATACCGTACGATCTATCGTACAGAATAGCGTGGTGAAATTGGCACATTACGGGCATAAGTAATAAAAAATGAATTTTGTAAAAAAAAAATTTCTATAATTATAACCTTTTTTACGTTATATTTGCTAAATACCATTCCAAAAAAATCGTTTCGTCATAAAATATGGATACGCAATCGAAAAATTTCATCCTCAAAAATAATCTTTATTTATAAATTATTCTCTTTTTCTATTCAAATAAATATTAAAATTTTGCATTTTGATAATGCTATGTATAAATAGCTGAGGCCAACGAAAGGATTTTTTTACTATAAATCTACTTTTTCGAAACTCTAAACTTGATATTTATCACTCTGTATAGCAAATGTTAAAACCAATAAAAATTCTACATAAAATTTGCTTTGAGAAGGAGTTTTCTTTGTTTCCAACTGTGTCTCAAATTATGGTTACACCTTCTACATCGAGCTTTAACAGTTTAGTAATGTACATCTATGGATCATCAGATGTAATTGAATTCCAAATTACCTTTATCATTTTAGTTTCATAATGAAATTTATAAGGTGGTTGCGATTAAAATTACTATCTAATTTTTTGTTTAGTTAGTATAGAGCACCAACTAGTATATGCATACAACTTTCGGTAGATACAACAGTATTTTTAAATGGTGACAAAAAGTGATGTGATGTACGGATTATGTCATTGTCATATAGCTACATTTAAATCATTTTCTGAGTTTCTCATACTTTACATAACTATTTTAGTATGATTTCTCTGTTGGAAACATATTTATTATATCTACTGATGTCATAGATTCAAAAGATACTCTAGGATTTTTGTTCTTTCGATTTAAAAACTAAGACTTGTAAAATATTCGTTCCACTTATCGTCTGCGGCATCAGTGAATGATAAGAATTTACGTCAATAAATTGCGTATGCAGAAAAAAGCATACGGCTTCTTCCAAAGACTAATTTTTTTATTTTTTTTTTTCATATAATGATTCCAATTTTATGCCGTAGAAAAAGTAACTCAAAAACTATATTTAAGTGTAAGCTTTGTCTATTTACGTATAATTTGGATGAAAACCTTATACTTTCGTCTATCACAAAAACAAATATTTACTAATTAGATAGAAAGACACATTTTCAAATTTTATCCACTCTGTCTCTATTATGCAAATAAAAACAAAAATCAAAGAAAAATTTAGGCTATAACAGAACAATGTTTTTCAAGATTGTTTGCAGCCATTGCTGCTGAAAAACTTTCAGGCAATCCCCCTAATTAAAGCAGTATATTATTCTTTTTTACCATCATCAATTTAGTGAACGTTAAGCTTTTATACTTGTCAAGACTTGGGTTCAATAGGGACTTAGGATTTAGCAGTGAAAAGACAAATTTATCCAAATATTTTAAAGACACATTTTTCAAATCAACTTTGATAAACAGTTAAAAGCCAAATCGTATTGATTGTATGTAAGGTTGATGAAAATATTATTCGATGAATTATTTTTATTTATATATATATACATCATGGTTGACTTCCTCCTACACTAACTATGCATTTTTGGCATTTATTTTTATTTCGTAGATTAATAATGGAAACGTACTTCGAGAACTGTCATAAATTTCATAGTAACAGCAGAGCCAAGTGTGAACGGGCTGATAAGACACTGTGGCCTGACATAATCCATAAAAAGAAAGTGCTATCTAATATGCCGATATAGCATCATCAACTTTAGCTAAAATTTATGTAGGAAAGTAATTTCGAGCTCATCCAGAAGAAAGTTTAAAATCTATAGTAAGATTTTACTGATCCCTCTATAAAAGTGAGAGCTATCATCGGAAATTTTTTTTTCTAAAATTCAAAAATACAGTATTGTGTACCTTACCTGGTAATAACCTAGAGTTAGCTTTACTTCAACTAATGCCGATAATTGGGCGTATTGCGATCCCGTAACACGCAACAAAAATCATTCAGCCAACAATATCTGTGTCTCTGTCATAATTGAAGTAAATACGAAATAGCTGTATCTACGGTCTAGTCGTTTACATAAATTTTCATGCTGAAACGTGCATCAAGTGTGTGTGTGTGTGTGTGTGTGTGTGTGTGTGTGTGTGTGTGTGTGTGTGTGTGTATTTGCATGGAAACATTTCTAATAGTTTTATTGTATTATTGTGTTACATTCCGGCCTTATAGCAGAGAGGCCATCAAACCTTTTATCAGATCTAGTATGTCGTTTAATTCCAACGAGTGGGTAAGTTACAAGCATAAAACAAGACAGATGAGATTCCTAATAATAGGCATGCCGTTCACAGTATTTTTATGTTGGCTAAGCTCCTAGCTAAGTTACTTGCCCAATATTTTATCCATGTGAATCGATCGTTCAGCACACAACTGACAACTGCAGAAATCTCAACCTGATCTTTTGATATCTTGGAAATATATCAAGTTGGTCGATTTGACTGCAACATAACCTAATCCGACAAACGATAGAAGTATAATTGCTCAAATCGCAGTGATTACGAAATATTGCGAGATTAGAAATAGACTCCAGCTCACATCAAGAATGCGAACGGTACGATCGCCAGTAGGTGATCATTATAATCTAATGGTTAACGTACCGTCTTCCGAGTGCCAAATTTGTTCTCGACTTTGCTATTCTGACTGAGCTTTTTACAATTTATTCTGCATTTATTTATTTATTATTCGAGAATGATTCTTTCTATCAATAAAAAGACCTCGTGTACTTTACGTAATGATTGTAAAAGTCTGAGTATTTACTGACTTAAAAATTTAATTCCACACAATACTATTACAAATAGCGTGTATGCATTCTAAGAGCTCATAGACTTAACGTACGGCAGCAGTTGAATAGTACCACAATAAAAAGACAAGCACTGGACATCTAGGATGCCGTACATTTGTTAGATCTTAGTCTACAGGTGTACCACGTGATTGCTAAGGAATGTAAGGGTTAATTTTGATACTTCTATGATATTTTATAAGTTAAAACGAAGCATTTAGATGTCATCATATGTTCGAGTTCTTCATAAACACATGCTCTCTAGTCAATACATACTGTGGTGTTTGTGAGCGAGTACTTGCGTATGCGTTATGTACGAGCGCGGGCTTAGTATCGGGAGCGTCACGCAAGTCAGTTGAAGCTTGACTCATAACGAGAGCACACGTCTGTATGTACATTACCTCTTTATGATATAATATTATAAATTACATTAGTTACATTAACCAAGTGTTATGTTATTTACCCGCGCCTCTCCTGATCAGATGCTCTGCTCGAGATACTGTAACACTGGTGACGAGGATTAACTAAAGAACAAACTGCGTGAATCGTTAAAGAATAATTGTGCAACCGTAGTGAATTACGTTTATGGCAGACAAAATAGTTGAGAAGGAGGAGGACAAAAGTTAAGATAAGGCTTAAGGAGTCAACTGGGTGTACTATTTAAATAAGGAAAGAGCAGTGAGTGAATTAAAGGCAAGAAACTTAAGTGTTAGTGGAAATGAAACATTAGATGTACTACGTAAAATACTCGTGGAGATCATCCACAGAGAACTAGCTGTTGAACAAGAAGAAGAAGAAGGAAAAGAAGAAGAAAAAGAAGGTCAAGATTCGGATAGCAGCTACGTTAGCGAAATGTCATCGGATTCATCTAGACTTGAGTTCAAACTAAAGTGTCATAATTGGGAATTGTTCATAGAGCGGTTGGATATTCATTTCGAAGCCAAAGACATAACTACGGATAAAAAAAGGTAGTAACGATGCTGTCTAAATGTGACGATGAAGCATTTATACTGTTAAAAAACTTGTGTGCACCGAACAAGCCTGCTGCAAATGCTTTTGAAGAGTTAAAAAAATTATTGGGCAATTTTTTATGTCCAAAACCGTCAGAAGTTATGGAAAGGTGCCGTTTTAGCGATGCCAGGCAAAAAATTCCGGAATCCGTAGCCGATTACGCAGCGAGATTGAAACAATTGTCGGTAAATTGTTATTTCGCGGATTTAAAAAGTGCTTTATGGGACCAGTTTGTGTGCGGTATTAGAGAAGAAGCAACAAGAGTGGAATTTTTCAAAGCTAAGTAATTAACGTTTGATTCGGCTTTTGCAGAGACGACAGCAAGAGAAAGCGCGCTGAAGAATGCTGCTGGCTCAAAACAAACATTAGATCATCGTCACACTCAATAGCAGGTTTTCGCGCTTGAAAC
This sequence comes from Copidosoma aretas, assembly GCA_030522625.1. NCBI lineage: Eukaryota > Metazoa > Arthropoda > Insecta > Hymenoptera > Encyrtidae > Copidosoma > Copidosoma aretas. Next base: position 4,206 of record JAPYYV010007303.1, on the reverse strand, counting down.
TGGCAACAATAACAAGCATAAGCAGACAAGTAGTGAAAGATATCAGCCAGCCCGCAACGAAGCCCGTAGCTCCGGAAAATTCCAGATGACAACGGCATGCCAGCGAGATGGCGAAGAGAGAGTAACAAGGCAGGAGGAGTTGTGTTATTGTTGTGGCAGGGCGAGTCACCGAGCCAGCGAGTGCCGTAACAGATTTAAAAATTGTAATTTCTGTAAAATTCGAGGTTATCTGGAAGCAGCCTGTAGAAAGAAAAACAGAAAAGGACAAGTGAAATATTTACAGGGTGAAGAAGAAGACGCATGCAGCAGTACAACGGACTTGTATGGCAAAAATGATTTTTTTTGTTTGAAAGTGCATTACGACGACAGGTATTTCAATGGTAGTTTGAGTCAAAATGTAAGAGCGTGTGACGCGAGACGCATATACATACAAGTATTAATGAATGAAAAACGAATATCAATGGAGGTCGATACGGGAACGTATTTTACAGTGATGTCGGAGAAAATTAAAAACGAACTGTTTGAAAAGTTGAAACTCAGTGGAACAGATACTTACCTACGCGGGTACATGATCCCTTATACCCGATAGGGGAATTAAAAAATTTAAAAGTTACATTACATGAGAAAACAGAAAATTTAAGTTGTTTAATAATGTCGGGCTCAGGGCCTCCATTGATAGGTCGACAGTGGTTGCAAGCTTTCGGGTTATGGCCTTTAAAATTATTAGTAAGCGAACAATGTAATACGTATAAACTCGATCTGACTAGTATTCGCGATGAAATTTAAAAAAAATTTCCTACATCATTCAGTAACGAGGCCGGGTGTTACAATAAAGGGGAGATCAATGTTGAAATGAAAAAAGGCACAGTGCCGATAGCTTTAAAATCAAGACATCCGCCCTATGCATTAAAAACTAGAAGTAAAGACGAATTAAATAGGTTAATTGAGTCGGGACACTTAGAGCATGTTGAATCAAGTGCGTGGGCGACACTTATTGTACCTATTATAAAAAGCAACGGAAATGTAAGGGTGTGTGGGGATTTTAAGTTGACTATCAATCCGTTCATTATTGTGCGTAACTATCCGATGCCCCTTATTGAGGATATTTTTCGAGTATCACAAGGTGCTAAAAGGTATTCGCAATTAGATCTTAAGCATGCGTATATGCAAATACCAGTAGAGGAAAGCTCTAGACCACTGTTGACAATCGCAACACACATAGGGTATTTACGTTACACAAAGGCAGCCAAAGGTATAGCGTCGGGGCCGGCAGAGCTTAAAAAAATTATAGAAAGTTGTCTAAGAGGGATCCCAGGTGTTATACCGTACCTCGACAATACTTACATAACAGAAGAAACTGATGAAAAATATATAGAAAATCAATTTACTGTATGTAAGCGTTTAGAAGACTGCGACATGCGTCTTAACAAAATTAAGTGCGAATATTTTAAATTGAGCATCGAAGTTCTCGGGTTTTTGATTGATGAGCATGGCTTACATAAAGCAAAGTTAAAGGTAAAGGCTATGGTTGAGGCACGAAAGCCAGAAAATTCGAAACAGTTGCTCGCATTTTTAGGATTAATTAATTTTTACGCAAGATTTTTGCCAAAGTGATCCGATAATCTTAAAGCCTTGTATAAATGTGCGAATAAAATGAATTTAAATGGGACGTGGAATGTGATAAAGCTATGTGATATTTGACTGGGTGAAAAATAAATTAATATCCCCGCGCGTTTTGGCCAACTATGACCCCAACGAAGAAATCTTACTTGCGTGCGATGCCTCGGCGTACGGCCTCTCAGCAATACTTTCACAAAGGTATAAAGATGGCAGTGAGCGGCCGATCGCATACACTTCCCAAAAGATTCCGAAAAAAGAACTGAACAGGGCTATCATAGACGAAGAGGCCAGCGCGAAAGTCTTTGGGTTCAAAAAATACTATGATTTCGTTTATGGTGGAGAGATAATACTAAAAACAGACCATATACCATTACAATATATTTTAGGAGATAAAAAGGGGATTCCACTCACAGCGACTAGTCGCTTGCAAAGGTGGTCTTACTAATTGTAGGGATTTAAATACTCAATAGAATTTGTTAAATCAGAGAATAATAGCAATTGTGATGCCCTTTCAAGACTTCCTGTTCAAGATGATTCAAATATTTCCAAGTCAGATTTTACTCCAATGTACCACATTAGAGAGGGTCTTGAGAGGGTTGACCATGCCAAAATTATAAAAAAAACAAAAACGATCTTATTTTGAAAAAAATCATGCGGTACTGCATCTTGGGTTGGCCTCCTAACAGTAATGAGTTAACTAAGGCAGAGAAAAAGTTTTTTGTTAGAAAACTAGATTTAGTAATCGATGGGGGTTGTCTTTATTAAGGTAATAAAATTGTCATTCCGGAGAAATAACGTGACATAATTCTTAGGGAGCTCCATTTTTCTCACATGGGTATAGTCAAAACTAAAATGTTGGCAAAATCTTACGTATGGTGGCCGGATGTAGATAAGGATATCGAAAAAATGATTACATAATGTAACAATTTTTTAGAGGAACAAAAAAACCCCCTTGCACTTTGTTAGCGCCTTGGCCATGGCCAGAGAAAGCGTGGAGCCGAGTGCACGCCGATTTCTTGGGACCATTTTACAGTAACTTGTATCTCGTCGTCATTGATGCGCACTCTAAATGGCCAGAAACGATTAATTTTAAGCAAAACACAAAAACTATTAAACTGATCGAAAAATTTAGAGAACTATTTTCAAGATACGGATATCCATTACAATTAGTGACAGATAACGGTCCACAATTTGGAAGCGAAGAGTTTAGAAATTTTTTAAGCCAAAATGGTGCGGCCGAAAATTTTGTCAACACATTCAAAAGTAAAGTATATAAAATTTCAAAAGGGGGAGAGACACTAGAAAATGCGATATATATATTCTTAATGGATTACCGTAGCATTCAGCACTGTACAATAGGGCAAAGTCCTATTAGCCTTTTTTGTAAACGCGAAATGAGAACGCGACTCGATATGCTTCGGCCTAGAGTATCTGACGTAGTATTCGCGAAGAAACAGGCTCAGGTAAAGGGACGTAAGGGTAACAGGAAGGTCGTACTGGAGCAGGGTGATCCTGTTATGGTAGATAATTTTAGTACTGTTGGTGGCAAAAGAACGGAAGCTAAGATAGCGAAATAGTTGTCACCTTCTACTTACGAAGTAGAAATAGCCCCCAATACAACGTGCAAGCGACTCATCGATCAATTGGTAAAATATCAAGAACTCGAGCTGATGCTGCCATTTGCTTTGTTAGATATTTATCGCGATTCCTTTGTGCTCGCCCTTCCCTAGCAGCGCTATGTAGAATACGTGCAGAGTGGGGGGTCTTACGATTTTTTGTGAGGCTCATTTTTCCGTGTTAGGTCTACCCACGCAGGCCCGGCGTAGCAAGCATGGCTTTAAAAATATGTATAACGTAAAGAACCAAAACCATGAACAAGAAAACATTTATGCAAAGGTAACGATTCCGGGACTAACATCCAGAAACTAAATCATCAAGTTGGGGAGCTTCAAAACAAAGACATTTAAAAGTTAAGATCAACTTATATTTTGTAAAAAGAAAACGACACACCTTAGCTCCTATCCGATTGAAAACTTAAATAATTCAAGGAGCTGATTAAATGATCGAATTATTGACAGAAATTAAAAATAATAATTTAAATTCCATCAATATAGCTAGATGGCGAAGACTAAGTAACTTAAACAAAGTAAAGTTCCTCGCAAGAGTCTACAGACAGAAGGGATATCTGATTGTCACATGTTAGTGCACGGAGCACGCAGGGGGGTGAAGCCATTTGTGCAACTATATAATCAACTAATATGCGAGTAAGAACTCAGTTTGTACGTATGTTCAGTTAAGAATGAACTTTTACTTAATGTGCGAAATATTACGTATATTACTGTGTGATTTTTCGTAATGTTGCATTGACTCATATTTATTTGCTATGTAATTTATTTCTTACGTTCAAACAAGCAATGTATAATGTACCAGCCGTTAAATTCTTTATCTATTTCATGATTAATACAAAGCTTTCTATTGTAAAGGTTCTAACTCTAATGTTTCCATTTCTCGCAATCCTTGCTAATAACGTACTTTCTTTATCAATAAATAGTGCTCTGCGTAGCACACTTAGCCAGTTAGCGCACC
>JAPYYV010007302.1:0-14815 GCA_030522625.1 Copidosoma aretas | reverse complement strand
TGAATAAAAATGTGCAACCTAACTTTTATTCTCCATTTCATGATATGAAATCAGCTTCAAATGAAAGAGTGCTATTTTCTATATTTTGTAAATAAGCGTCCCGCAAACGTGGTAGCACCGCCCGCAGCGTCGCGGGGCGAGCTGCTCGCCCCCGAATGAGAGAGTAGCCATGCGCTTAAGAAGAGAGATCTACCTTCCTAACTACAGTAAAGCCTCTCGCCCAAAATTTTTTCAGTGTAGTCTTGCTTCTTACTGTACCAGCTACATCGACATCATGTGAACGATCATTAATTAAGTGATCTTCAACGCATTGGAACGTACCTTCGGCTCCCAATGAATCAAACAAGAATAACCCATCTGGCAATATTGCACATACACAGGGAAGAGACTTAATTAGTCTTAGATTTGAATTAAATTCTTGCAGTTATCAAGTAAATCTTTTAAGGGGGCTCCAGCGGGAAGAATTGAGAGGTCGTAGAGAGGTCGTAGGTAGTTTAATTGATAGATAAAAACCCGCTGATTCCAGCGGTGTCTTTATTTACCCCTCTAACCGTGGAAAATATCGAGATATTTGCTCTCAAAGTTCGCACATTCTCTTGTGGAGCAACCTCTTGTGGAGCAACGTGAAAACATCGTAATTTTCTAACCATAATCGAGGAGTTACATATCAAGACATGAACTGTTTTAAAGAAAAAAACCTCAGCTTTCAGATGGTAGCTCGCAAATTATCGGTATCCGTAGAAAAATTTGAGATATTCCGTGGAGTATAAGTTGAGTCGTAGTATTATTATTTATACCATACAGCTATACATATATAGCTGTACATCTATGATGGTGCAGACTACGCTCGCATCATGTATATGTATATACAACAGTAAGCATCAGTGATACCAACTAACTCAATTATTTTCGGGTTGGTATCACTTCGCGCTGGAGCCCCCTTAAGTTGACGGTACTCTACTTCTAGTGTACCTTGAGATGTTGTATTATAATAAAGTATGTAAATATTTTTATATTTAACGTTTATATTTACCTATATTTTAATTTTTTTATTGCAATAAACAAAGGAAGGAGATGTTAAGGAGGGGGGAGAGATAAACATTAATGTTTCCAAGTTCCCCCCCCCCCCCCCGGTACGGACTACTTCTACGGTCCCTGTGATCGTAAGTACATAATCATAGATACAATTGAAACACTATTGTTTTTCTAATAAAAATAATGTATGTACGAAATTGTTACTGGCTATGTTTATTACACACTTACTCCTTATTAAATTAACATTTAATGATGTGCAGATGGTATCCTCACTTTTTACCCTTAAAGAGTATAGTAGTTTTCGTCATAAATGTGCATCTCTCCAGGGCGATCACTGGGCCCGAGGGCGCTTGCGAAGCAACGCCTGAGGGACCGTTGGGACCTCCTTGGTCGGATGCACATGAGTGGCGAACGCTGTTTTACCTACCGAGTGTACCAGGGTTGCAAAAGTGCCCGAGGTAGGAAAAAACAGTATACGCAACTCGGGCCCAAAGTGTTCATCGGGCGTAAAGTGCGCCCTAGTGGCGTAATGTACTATTTTTTCAAGCTTCAGTATCTGAAAAATTTAACAACACAATTTTCTGAAAAAAATCGCATGATATTTAGCACTAGCTATATTATTGTCAGCTTAAATGACACTTTTCAAAACTTTTAATAAACATTTATAGTAAAATACTCAAAGTATGTGCTGTATAGGGGTGATGAGCCACCTTAAGGGTGTCTATCTATTGGACGTTTTACCTCTGTACGTATAGTTGTGGCTTCCGGATTTTCTAAATTAGAAAAACAATATTTTATCCACCTATATTTATAAGATTTTGCAGTTATCAGGCCTTTTTATCACTATAATAATGGTTCACAAAAAAATTCTGCGTAAAAACTCCTTTTGACATCGTTTTTGGAGATGCAAAAACGTGATATGCACATTTCATGATTCTCTAACTTTATTTTCAGCCGGCGAGATTTTCAGACCTCTGTATACATAGGTAGTAGCAACATTATATGTATAGGTATATTATACTTATGTTCTGCAGTCCTAAGTACACGGTCGTCTCGTGGACTAAGCTAACGACAAGAAGTTTTTCACACTTTTCTCTTTAACGAAAACCCAAATATCTAATTTGTCAGTAAGTTGCATGTAGACCAGTATGATGATTTATAAATCTTACCAAACCAATATATTTACACTTGTAAGAACAGCTTCCAGCTAATGAGTGTTCCATATGACCAATTTTATAAGCGACAAATTTGTATGTTCATCAACGCTGATACAAAACATTGTAAAACCATAAATTAAATAAACATTTAAAAAAAAAAAAAAAATCTGGTGGACTCAGCGTTTGGTTTATAATATAGTGATCGGGAGTTCAAATCTCCAAATTATCGAAAACTTTTGAATTAGTTATATTGTTTGTTAATAAGTAGTGGAAGGCACTGTGAAAAAAATTAATGAAAAATAAAATGATTTAATGTAATAAAAAATTATTATAAAGTATATCATGAATAAATATGCATTACAATAATACAATAATATAAATAGATGAAATTATAAAAAAAAAATTATCTATTAATCAGGAAAAAACTGCGGTAATTAAAATATGTGGAGATATCAAGTTTCAAAGTTAGGGATAAAGTAGCCTTTGCATTTGTAAAAGTTAATCTGAATTTTATAACTGCAATTGAATTATTGAAACAATAATAAACAAAAATTAACGTATCAAAGGAAAAGTAGTTATAATTTTCCCAAAAAGGAGTGAGATCTCAGAAAAATCAACATTTAAAAAGGTTAAAAAATGTAAGGCACGTTTAAGTGTTGTAAAATATTTTTTTTCTGAATTCTCGTCTAAAATAGTTGAGTGAGATCCACAAAATACTTATTTAAAAGATAGAATACACTCAAATTATTGTTGAAAAATTTTATCTTGAAACAAAACAATATTTTAAGCGTATTCAATCTTGGCAAAGGATTTTTGTGGGTCTTACCACTTTTTTATAAGAGATTCAATCTTGGAAAAGGATTTTTTTGGGTCTTACTACTTTTTTAGAAGAGAATTCATAAAAAAAAATTGACAACACTCAAACTGGCATTTCATTTTTAAACCATTTTAAAAGTTGATTTTTATGTTGAAAAAGAACTTCTAAAAAAGTTATATTTCTATTATAGTGTAATGTTAAGAGACGAGATAGTTATGATGTATACATCAGAGGCAACTTTTGTAGACTTGAACTTTTTGACTTTAATTTTCACACTTCGTCATTATCGGTTGTGCAATTAATATTATCGAAGTGCTGATTCAGTAGCAGCGAGTTATTAAAGATTATCTTATTGATTACGGAAGCGCCTATGCGCCCAACATCTAGCAACCTCGCAAAAGTGCCCAATATATCTCGATTCTCGATGAGAAAAGGAAACCCAATTTCCTTTTTACATGAAAGTGCCTCTGCAATAATGCTGGTCAAATAACAATGGAACCATAAATTTATAAGTAAACCCGGGAGAAGTTGATTCTGTCACATTACATACCATTTGCTATGACTGACGTGACAGAATCAACTTCTCCTGAGTGTACATAGTATATAGAACGCGGCTTCTATACTCGATGTTTCGAACAGAATTATTTTTTAAGCGAGTGTGAGTGTGTAAATATATTACACTTACACATGCATACGCATTGACTTTATACCAAGCAAGTTCAACCTTCTGTTGAAATTGATCCTTGGCGCCTCCATTAAGTCTGTTGTTTTTAAATTTCTAACAATGGAAATTATGAGTTTAAAATATTGATGTTAAAGTCAAGTTTCGTCGACTTTTCGATTTACGATCCAATCAAACGTGTTCTTTGATTTCCTAATGAACTGTTGAACCTTTAACTGTGGATAATTTATGAATTTCTTGAATGATTACTGAAAATTTTGCGAGTGTAATTAGTTTTACTGTTTTTGGAGCAAAAATTTATGTAACTAATAAAATCTCTTGTAGCGATAGTACCCAGTTATGTAATATAATATGAATACATACAATAATTTTATTGTATAATTATGAAATGTTTTTTTTTTAATTTCCGTGTAATTATTTTGTTTATCCAGTCATAAGTATTTATTTCTGCAAGCTATACTTGTTTTTCATTTTTTGTTTTAAAATAAAATTTTGATTTTTATATTTTGAGGACTTTTCACCGAATAAAGTATTTTAATGCATATTACTAATATTCTAATAGTTAATGTATGCAATTATACTTGTACATTAATGAATTGTACTGCGTAAGATAATGCAAGGGTAGTATTTATCATGATAAAAATATTGAAAATAACAAGATATTTTTTTAGAATAAAATTATTCGTTTATTTCTAGCGATTTCAATGATGAAGGAGAACTCCCAATCAAGGGATGATCCTCCCCACAATGATCATTTAATACGAATAACAGCAATAAAAAAAATAAAATATTTTCAAGTCTTGTTGATGTCATCGGGTGAAATTTGTCACTACTACCAGAGCAAAGACCATAAAGTCCACACCGACGATGCTGTGATCTAGTAGCTACGGCTGTAGTACTTGCTGTCGTAGTCCTTCATGTTGTAGATGGAGACGTCCTTGAAGTACATGTTGTCGAGCTTAAAGAACCATGGGTACATCGGTCTGTCGAGTGGGAAGCCGAACGACTGGCCGTAGAACTTGAACTTGCCGTAGAATGGCATGTCGTAAATCTTGCCCTCCTCGTACGGGCTGATGAAGAAGAACATCTTGTATTTCATGCCGTCAACCGAACCCTTGGGGAGCATCAGGTTGCTTGGGAAGCTGTAGTGGTAGTCGCCGTAGGTGAATGGCTCGTTGCCTTCGATGGCCTTCATGATCTTCTTGTAGTAGACGTCGCTGCCGAGGTAGTTATAGTTGTAGAAGAACGGCGAGTCGGTGCTCTTGCGGTCGAAGCTGTTCATGCCAGGTTTCACTGTGGGAGAAAAAATATGAAGACACAATCGCATTATGAGTATATTACACCCAAGTACGGGTATCAATTCTGTAAATATATAGTTATGGATGAACTTACGGCCAATTTCGAACTGGTCGAGCTCGAAGAAGTACTTGTAGTACTTGCTGAAGTAGGAGTAGTAGTCGTCGCCGTACATTTCACCCTCGAAGGCGGGTCCCAGGAAGATGCGCATTATACCCTTGGTTTCCTTGTCGCTGTTGATGGCGAATTTGTAGGTGAAGGGTTTGTAGTTGAGGTAGTACTGCCAAGTCTTGATGCTGAAGGATTTGCCCTCCTTGTAGCTGTCGACGGCCACGGCGTTGTTGATGTAGTAGTCCTTGGAGTCGAAGTAGGTCACGAGTTTGTCGACATCGACGTTTTCGATTCTCACTCCTGGGAATTCCAACTCGGTCTTGGTGTAACGGTTCAGGTAGGTCTTGTATCTGGAAAGGGGGTAAGTGGACACAAGGGTATGAATCGTCTGCTGGCAAATTATCCAAAGGACAATCATAGTACATTACACAACGCGCGTCCCTTACTTGTGGAAGAAGTACATGATTCTGTCGAAGAGCCTGTAGAAGGCGGGGTCCTTCAAGCAGGTGGAGTAAAATTGCATCGAGCTGGGAATGTAGTAGTTCTTGGTGGCGGATTCGTAGTTCATGCCAAGGATGAGACGACCCAGGGATTCGTAGGAGCCGTAGTATTTGAGGTTGTAGGAGTCGAAGTTACCCTCGATGAGGTTGCCCAGGAAGTTGAGGCCTTCGGGGCTGAAGAGGCTGACCTGTTTGCCGGATTCGTCGTAGAAGTAGCCAGAGTCGATGGCTTCGAAGATACGGGCTTCCAATTGTTTCATGTACTGTATAGAGGAGGAGAAGGAAGATGAGAGTATTACAAGAATATACAATATGCATCCCGTACATGATACTCCAAATTCCCAACAACAATTATTGACGCACCTCAACGTATTTGTACTTGTAGTAGGGAACGACGTTCCACCAGTCGCGCTTGGGCATGGAGACACCGTTTGTGTAGCTGTACTCGCCGTAGTAGCCGGGCAGGCTTATCTTGTCCCAGGAGAAGGACTCGAGCTCGCCAAGACCGTTGGAGTATCTCTCGAGGTAGTACCTGGCCATCAGCTGTTTGTGCATGAAGTAGTAGAAGTCACCACGGAAGTTCTTGGGTAGGTCATAGTTCTTGAGGTCCATCCAGAAGGGGAAGGCCATGCGGAAGTAGTAATAGTAGGCGTTGAGGGATACGTCGTTCGTGAAGTAGCTGAGCTTGTACTCCTGGTCGTGCTCGGATCCCTTGTAGTAGTAATAGTCCGAGTAGTTGGAGTATACGTAGTAGGTGTCGACGGCGCTCTCGATGTTCTCGTGTTTCATCAGGCCCATGTCGTAGCCCTTGTGGTAGCTGTAGCCGCGGGTCATCTTGAGCTTGTAGGCTTCGCGGATGACCTTTGAGTCGAAGAACATATTCGGATAGATCTCGTATATGGCCGGCAGCCGGATGAACTTGGTGTCGCTGCGGTAGGCCACGGCGTTCGTGAACGCGGTTACGAACATGCCGGAGTTCATGTGCAGCCGGCACCAGCAGGCCGTCTTGTAGAAGGTAGCAAAGTCCTTGGCGAAGTAGAAGAGACGGTACACGAGCATCATCTCGTAGCGGTGCTCCTCGTTGTAGTACGTGAATAAGGCGTCACGGCTCAGGTAGGCTCCCGACTTGAAGTAGGATATGAACTCCAAGACGACATCCTGGGGAAAGCGGCGTGTTATTACATTTTGTTGTTTCTTTGGTCGTGTTGGATTCCACGCGTGTCGATTAATGACAAACAACGTGCCGTAAGTTCAACTTTTCGTGCCAGAGTGCGCGAAGTAACAACTTTGCGCACGGATTAGCTTACAGTTGCACGAAAAAGAGCAAACGAAGTTGAAATTTTGGCACACCGTGTGTCGACAAAAATAACGTACGCAATTTATGGAAAAGAGAAAAAAAAGGAAAAACGAAAAAAAGAAGAAAACCCAACGATCACAATGATCATCGAACATGAAACTCACCCTGTTGCTGTAGTACTCGATGCTGCCAAAGATGTCGAAGCTGCGGCCGATTTCAAAGTACTCCGAGTCGGTGAGCATGTTCTGGTCGACGTAGTTGAGAAGATCGAAGACCTTCTTCTGCTTGTGCAGGAAGTCCATGTCGGCGGTGTGGCTGGTGGCGCTGCCGTAGTAGCCGTGGCCGCTGGCCGCCGCCATGGAGACGGCCAGCAGGGCGAAAACGATGCAGTTACGCATCATCTTCGTCGCTTGATTATGATTTGCTGGTGCTGCTGACCAAATACCGCCAAGAGGACTTGCCGGTGCACTTACCCACAAGTTGGGGCCGAAGCGAATGCTCTTGCTCCGATCGGCCGGGCCTTTTATACTCGGCGAAATTACCGGCTCGGCGGCGATAAGCCGGTACCCTCGTGCGCTCTTCGATGCCCTCTGACCCCCCCGGGGGAAAGAGGGAGGCTGATTTTCGGGTACTTGCGTAATCACGTGCGAGCTGTGACTTTACGGATTCAGATTTTTTTCTGTTTTTCTTCGACAAACTTTGCACCACGAGAGCCAGCTTTTGCGAGGAAATCGATCGGTTCGCCATCGGTATAATATTCCCGATGTGCTCATAGGTACTTTGAACAATTTAAGTACACAAGTGCACGTTTAATGAAATTTTAGTTTTTTTCAGTTTGCTCGTGATGACATATGTGCATGCGACGGAGTAGTTTTGAACGGGAACTGTTAGTATCTATTGACGAAAATTTTACATCAAAATAAAGTTTTTTGTTCAATCGTGCTACGTACACCCGTAATTTTAGTGATTATCGTCAAGTGGAGTAAAAAGAGATTACTGTGTAAAAAAATATATATTTTTGTATGGAACGTTTAAGGCCTGTTGAGAATAGTTTTGCTCATACTTGAATTATTTTAATATATAATATTGTTAAGAATCTAAAGACACGACTGCTCCGCAAGAGTGATTTATACTTTGACCAGATGAAAAGGAGCCACCACACGTTAATCGTATGTTTTTTGTGTGTAACAAATTGGATCCTCATAAGAGGAATCTCCAAGTGATACTCACGAATGTGCATTTACATTTATATTGTATATTATATGTGAGTACAAAGCTATACACCACTATGAGGACATAAAAACTAACATTTTATGCCCTGGATTATTGAAATCGGTTAGAGAGTTTCTGAGGTATGACTGATTACACACACACACACGCACACACACACACACACACACACACACACACACACACACACATGCATACAGACATTTTTTAAAAAGATGTATTTTTATTCTAAATACTATGGAAAATATTTCTGACACTTTTTTAAGAAATCCTAATTTTTTACTGATACAAAGCTTCCTCTGTAAGGAAGCAAAATACTAGCTCTAGGATAATGAAAATCCAAAAAAAAGATCAGTTTTGCCCATATAACTTTTGAAGTTTACATTTTTTGTTTACCTGCAGGCAGGAAAAGTTGTGTATAAACAAATATGACATACCTTTTCTGTTTGTCAAAAAAAAACTTTTTTTCCATCTTATTGTTCTGGTATGTACTGTAGTTAAGAATTTGAAAAAAGCAGTTTTTTTGTTGTAAGTTTGACTTATTACATATTTAGCCTTGTAGAGAAAGTCGTAAATATTGGAAAAATACATTTTCTCAATACTACTAATGGTTTTTCAGTGCCTTGAAAATCAATGAAAAATTTGAACAATATGAACAAAAATATTACGTTTATCGCAATGAATTTTACATTTTGCATTTCTGGTCAATGTGTTGTTCAGAAAAGTTTCAGATCTCATTAAAATGTTTTCCTAGATCATAACTAAAATCTTACATCAAACGTTCAAAAGATCTATCGGTACCATTTTACAAATATGGTAATGTCAAGTTTGAACACAAAACTATCCAAATTAGTATATAAAAGATCTATGAGGAAGCAAAATATTTTTATGTTTTATGACCTAGAAACCATAAATTTTAAAATAAAAATAAAATCATGTAAAATCATAAAATTTTACAAATTGAGTTGAGGGAGTCATGAATCATAGTCGATACTTTTATTCCTCAGATATGAATTAAAAATAATATTTCTGGATTATGATTCATTTTTCCGAATATGTTACGATAAATAAGTTTCTAGAAGTCGTAAAAATTTGAATTTGAGGTTTGTTTACATTTAGAATCTATGTGTGAACTAAAAAATTTAATGTATACATTCAGTAAATACATTCAATGTACTCTTGAACATTCACAATGACTCTTAATATGAACAACAACTCTTTATGCGAGTAAAAGTAATTTTAAGATGTTGAGGGGTGTTTTCTCTCATTTATTGGGTTAATAATGATAATATAATAATAATAATAATAATAATAATAATAATAACAATCATTAAAAATATAAACTTTTTTATTTAATTCTATTGTTAATATGGAAAAAAAAACTTGTGCAACCATGTCCGGGTTCTTTGATTTTATTGCCCTAGTTTATTGACTTTGCAGATGGCAACCCTAGTTATGATACATTCGTAAAAATAAAGAAACTTCATAACATATGTGAAATTTATATTTCTTTGCTCTGGTAAAAAGGCAGTCTTTTCTGAAATTGTAGGAATATGCAAAAGTTTAGTTTTTTGCCTACATTTAGCTACTTATTGAAATATTATTTTATTATTTCCAAACAGTAGTATGAAAATTAAAACTATGTATTATGTATACTTTGTATACAGAGTATATTTGCCTATTGATTTTTCTCAAAAAAACAAAAAAAAAACAAAAAAAAAAAAACAAGTTTTAATAAGAATAATATCTATAAATATGGTACATTTTAAGTTGTATCGCAAAATTAAATTATCCATGCATACATCTCAAAAAAGCGCTGAAAGTAAGTACACGTATCGATTTATTTAATTCATTATAGAAATCGTTACCTCTGAAAATCTTTTTTCTTGTGTGTTGCAGTCATTCTCAAATATTATGTATTTCAATTATGGAATACTAAAAAATGTATCATGAGTGGAAAAATTAATTTACACATACTACTTGATGAAGCGCTAAATATTAGCGAAATTGTTGATTTGATTGTATTTATTTATATAGGATGCATCATCTTGTTGCATTTAGTATGTATATACTTTGTAAATGAAGATAAAAAAAAGCATCTTTATAACAATTATTTAAAAAAATCCAATATCGAAAAAGAATCTGAAACGAATCCGCCTTAATGAGCCATAAGGTCAATTATAATCTAATATCGTACGAGTTCATATGTAACGCTCAAGACACCCAAAGTAACAAAATAAAAATTAAATTCTCATCCGGGGCGTTGTAATCAATCAAAAAACAAAGTAATGTGCGTGAGCTTCGAAAAAACAAGATAGAGGTGATATGCGCGATTGCCTAATTTTTCCCTAATGCTCATCTTCATATCTCGTCGCATTAAGAAGTCACACGCGAATGCGTGGACAACTCTTCGTTGCTAACTCGTCATTCGCATGTATTTGTATATGTGTGTAAAAAAGAAAGTATGTATTCTTCATGATAAAACTATAAGCGATAGCGCTGAAAGTTGGAAAAAATATATTCAGTCTCAATAAGATCGTTAATTGACCTGCAATCTCTATTAGCTTTTTATACATTGCATTAGAGTTATTAATAATTTGTTATCTTTTCTCTCATTACTGCGTATTACCCGAGTAACTGCTATGCATTCCTAATTGATTTATGAAATAATTACCATAAGAAACTAGATTTTTTATCCTTTCTGCTATATCAAGAATCAGAAATACATGACGAAAAAAATAATATTTATCTGATGAGTAATCTATGATGGTAAACGGGCAATAGGAAATAATTTATACATTTTTTACAGCTCTCTGAAATTTTCTTTCAAATTATTGTAATGGCTTCGAAAGCTCATGTAGTTTATTTTTTATTAATATTCAGCCTACACCCAGACAATGTACAAGTATAGTGTTGTATTAATCAACAGTAAACCTTGCGTATGCGTCGCTCCTTATTTATACGCTTCACAGGATTTCATTGATGCAAAAAATGGACAACAAATTATACTACCGACACTTTTGTGGTGTCAATAAGTAGTATGTTTTTATCCAAAACTAAATTATGAATAGATAGAGTTATATTAGAAATTTAACTAATAACAATGTGAAATAACTCAAATATTTTTTTTGCTCCGGTTCTATTGATTTTTTCATTTCCTCGGATAACTTTTCTTTATCAAATACTCTCCAAAATTCATGCTATTACCTAACATTTTTTCTGAACCACCTTTTTTCAAATACTGAAGTTCATATTTTTTTGTTTATATCGTTCAATTATTTATCAATGTGATTACACCTATTTTTTTTTTTAAATATATATGCCGAAAAAAGGAATTTCTCAATTCCTGAAATAGTTTACATTCTCCCGTCAAAAGAGTAAAAATTGGAGGTAGAAAGAGTAATTCTGTTGAATTTCTCCTTTCAAAGTAGCAAATTTTCATTTTTTACTCTTTTCTCTAGAAATTTCTTTACTCTTGTAGCGAAATTTCGATTAGAATTATTGTAGTTTTCGTCAATGATGTGCATCTCTCCAGGGCGATCACTCGGCGATGATGACCGTTTTGATCTCCCTGACCGTATGCCCATTAGTGGCGAATGCTTTTTTTCCTACCGAGGGCAGACCAGAACTGTATTGAATACGTATGATTATCTGAGAATTTGTTTAATCTCTTGTACTAAAAAGCAACGACTTTATTTTGAACACTTATCAAGTGCTAATAAGAAGTTACCCAGCAATTTATATTATCACGCCGTTTCTTTCGTATAATAATCCTTCATAAAATTTTAAAATGCCAATAGGTGTGTCTTATATTGTTTTCATATTTTTTACATTCAATTATCGGAATTAAAAAATTGATATCAGGCAGATCCTTGCAAAACTGCCTGGCTGAAGTATTTAACAATGCACAGTCATCGATTATGGAAATTTAAATCATGATTCGTAATACGTATACGAAAAGTACTTTTCAAGAGATTTCGGTTGGGAAGGTAGGTAGTTGACACAAACATAGAAGCGGTAAAAATTAATACATTTATTTTTGTAACAAACGTATAAATATTATAGCGGAAAACTGGTAGGCTTAACAATCAACTGCTGTTGCAATAAATTTAATACAAAATTAAATAATTGCAATATTTTGATAGTATGTTTTAAAAATATATTCTTGATATTGTTTATCACCTTACGCATTTAACAAACAAATTATGTCTGTCAACGATTTCGCGCAAGAATTTAGTCGAAAGTTCATGCTCCATTTGTGCTGTAATTCACAGCTGAGTTGGAAAGCGCAAGTTAGAAAAAAAATTAATTATCGTAAGTAAAAAATAAAGAAGATGGAACTTCGATAATTAACATAATTTTTGTACATTGGAACTTATGTCTTCTTTTAGGAAAAGATGTACGATCAACAATACAATTCTTATTCGGAACTATAAATCGAGGCATCGTCGTCGGATTTTCCGTTTTCCTCATCCTCCTGCATCCTTTCTTGATCCGAGGTTTCTTCCCAATTATCATCTGATTCGCTGCCCAGTTCGACTTTTCCAAAGTCAATGTCTTCTTCCGACGATTCTAAAAAATTTATTAGAAAAAAGGTATAAACATTGATAAAATTATATGAAAATGTTTGATAATAATATTCAGGAACTTCTTACCTTGATCTTGGTAAACCAGCAAGCATTCATCAGTAACATCTTGCTTTTTAGGTCTGGTAATTTGTGACACGACGAGATCAACTCTTCCTTTTAATTTGGACAAATCTGCCAATAGCATTTGTTTCGCGTCGATTATACTAAGAATAGGAGCTAAGGCATCGCGGATTCTCGGCTGAGAAATCATGTGTGCTGCATGTGTAGTAACTATTGCTTTTAACCATATAACTGCAATTTTACTCCTGAAAACAAAGTAAAATTTTGTTAACTTCTTCACAATTGAAAATGATCTCTAAACATTACAAGTTGTAATGTTGACTTACGGAAAAGTTTTTCCCTCCAGCATTGAGGTAAGTTCTTTTAGTAATGGAACGATTGCCTGAACAGGAAGCTTGGCTACTGTATTTTTAATGACGCTTTCCCTCTTGTTCAGCAGCACACTGGATAGAATAACTTTGTCTTCGCTGTGCAAACCTTGCATCAACAGCTGTGCCATATTATCGCCTTTTGAAGTGGTCCTGTCTGGAGTACTTGCTTCTGCATTCAAACTTAAATTATCTAGCCTATTTTGCAGTGGGATTTGTGAATCAGCACCCGACTTCATCCTCTTCACTCCCGATGTTCCTACATCTGCTGGTCCAAGATACTCTACTTTGTTGTGATCAATATCTGCACTTTTTACTTTTGTAACTGCCTCCTCCTTCTTTTCTTTCGTCTTCTTTACAATTGTCCTTACAAGACATTGTACTTCTTCAGAAAAGTCGGGCATGACTTTTTCAATAGTCAGACCCAAAAATGAACCATATGCCAATATCATTTTTGAATCTTCCGCTAAATTTGCTATTATAATAGGGATTTGTTGAACTGATTCTTTTTGTCCAGCATCAGCAGTTACCCATACATTGAGCGTTGGTTTTATAGGCTTGGAAGAAGTGCCATTTGCTTGATATTTGAAAAGTTGTGCATGACCTGATCTTGTGACCGATAAAATTATGATTTGTGATTCATTTGTGGCTAGTATAGAAAAGGAAAGAACCTCATCTGGTAGAATGAGCGTGTTTGGGTGTTGCTGTGTGCGTTTTTTTTTTTTTTACATTAAGCGAAAATTTTTCGGTTGTTTTTTTTTTTTTTTTTTTTTTTTTTTTTTTTTTAGAAAAAAATATTTTTTGTGAAATAATCAAAGTGTTTCTTACTTCGTTTAGAGACCAAACACTGAGATAATCGTCTCCGCTGGCACTGCTAAACAAATAATTCGTTTCCTTCCCTACTTTGGCACATCTCAGAGCATTTACTTGATTAGCATGACCTGTGAACGTTCCTAGGATCTGTTTGGTCTCCAGGTCCCACCATTTGATCTTTTTATCTCCGGACAGCATTGACTTTCCTTCCGACAAAACAGTGAGAGCTGTGGCTTTGCCTGATTTCCACTTGCATTTCACTGATTTCTCTTGCAAATCCCATTCTATGATGTGTTTGTCCTCTGCTGCTGTGAAGAAACCAGCACTCTGTGACCATGTTAAGGCTGTGACCGTCGAAGTGTGTCCGTTTGCAAGTTTATCGCTGATCGACGAAGTGGAGATGTCGTATAGGCTGATACTTCCATTTGCCGAGCCCATGGCGATGATTTCTTTGTGTTCTGGATCTTCGCTCACCGACTTCTTCCTGCGTTTCTTCCATGGTGAAGCCTTGAAAATAACAAAGTAATTAATCAAGTTTCAAAAATACAATTGGCTCGTACATGGATCGTTCTTTATTTCAATGACAAGCCATTTTGACAGTTAAACTAATTTTTGCAATCGACTTGAAGTAACTTATTTTAAAAAATATTTTAAAAAAGAGATCCCGGTAAATTGACATTTGAAAACCTTAACCTCGAAACAAACACGTGAAGCCGACACCGGGTTCCAGACTAGGTGTCATGAGATATTTGTTGACCTTCGATAAACAACCGATGTCCAGCAGATCGAACCCATTCAAGGATCTCTCTCTCTCTCTTTTGAAAGCAAACCCGCATCGGACTCGTGAAGCAAATTGAAAA
>JAPYYV010007301.1:0-13937 GCA_030522625.1 Copidosoma aretas | reverse complement strand
TTTTTTTTTTTCCCTTGCGCCAGAATCAGTCGGTGCAACGATTTAATGCAGACGTGTCGTAAGCTCTGCGCTGTGAAATCATGCATACACAGATTGGTATTCTCTCTCGTATCTCCAATTGAAAAAGAAACCTGTTCAAATCCCATTCGAATATGATTCGGATGAAAGCTTCGCGCGATAAATAGTTGTACACCGAAGCAATCGAACGAGGCACGGATGGAGGTGGAGAGAGAAAAAAGAGAGGACGTAATATCTCAATCGCGGCTGGTCTATCGAGAGCTGCGGGAAATCACGGCCCAGCGGTGCAGGAGTGGAGCGGCCATAAAGTGTATGGTATACGGGGGGGATTAAGCGCAGTTTAACGCAAATTGACGTGATTGAGCAAATGAGGGGCACGCGCGGCGGTCGCTGGAAAGGAGCTGGGGGGGGGCCTGGAGGGGCGGCGCCGCAAAGGGGTCATTTGACAAATGGGCCTGCCCCCCCCCCCCTCTCCTTCCTATATAATATAATAATCGCTCCCTTTCTCTCTCTTCTTTATGATGGTCTACAAGCCACACCACACAATGACACGCCCGGGGATGCCGTATCCTTCAGAAAACGGCGTGCGCTAAATGAATCATCATCATCATCATCATCAGCGTAATAGCGCACGTGATGTTATGGCACTTTGGCCGGCTTATCTGTGTACTTATACTTTGGGAGCCGTGGCCAGAGAGAAAAGATCCCGTAAGTGGATCACGCAATGGTGGAGAGCCGCCGGCCCCCGAATCGTCCCGAAACTAGTGTGTTCCGACGATTCGCAGGGAGAGAGAGAGAGAGAGAGAGAGAGAAGGAGGCGTCCTTGGAATTGAATCGCGTGCTCGTCATTATCTCGCGCCATTCGATGGCTCTTCTGCTGCTGCGTTCCATTATGTCCCTCGAATGGCACGTTACGCGCGTACTATAGCTGCTCTTCTCGCTCGCTCGGTCGATGGCCCAGACTCGACGCGCGCTTGTCGTTATCGTGCATCAGCTCTGTTCGTGCCTGGTACATGATTTTTTCCGTTTTATTTTTCATCTTCCCCATCTAGGAAACCCTCGATCCGTGCAATTATATTTTCCACCCGGCAAGGGCCAGCCGTGCTGGTATAACTTTTCCTCCGAGTGAAATTTATCTCCGTCTCGGGACACCGCAGACCGAGACTCCGTCCGCCATCGCCGTGCATGCACATGCGCACGCCCCCTCCTCCCTCGCGCAGTGCGCTCTTGCTGTCGGCGATTTTGGGGGTGGGTAGAATTTATTCCCACACGCGTGCACGCACACACGCACCCAGTCTCGATAAATCTCTCGAGACCGAAGCGAGCGTCCCTCTCTCGCCGGTTTGGCCCCTTGGGTAGAAAAATGGCGAAACTTGCGGGAGAAAAAGAGGGGAAAAAGTATGGATTTACGAGGCTATCCGTCTCTTTTGTGCGGAGAGAACAGGGAGAGCGGCTCTCTCTCTCTCTCTCCCGCTTTTGCGTGTGTGCACTGCACGTGGATAAAACAAAATGCGCACGTGCACCGCGAAGACGAGGAAGAAAACTTTTCAAGGAGGGCGAGGAGGAGGAGAAGCGTGTTGTGGGTAACGAGTACGTGTGTAGGTGATACGTGTTCGCCGCCAGAGAGAGAGAGAGAGAGAGAGAAAACAGTTCGTTATTATGTATCCTGCGGCATAATTGTTTCCAAGGAACCGACATGGCGGCTTCGAGTTGGCGAGAGAGAGAGAGAGCCGAGAGGCAGCAGCGAGTCCTTGCCTGGGAACTCCTCGCGAGGGATTATACACCTATCTGTACACGCCACTCGCGGGGAAGGCCTTCGAAAGAGTTACATGTTTTGTACACGTATATATTAAAAATATATATACATATATGCATGCACATATATAGACGCATCCTTCACGCGTGCATTCTTCTTCTTCTCCGATGGTTTTCTCGGAGCAGCAGTGCTTCATACGTATTTATTACGAGGCGTCGTTGCTCGTTCATATTTCGTGCGCTCCGCCATCCGACGTTTTATCGGCATGCCTCAATGGCTGACTGATAACACGTGTACTTTCAACGTTATTGCCTTAATTTTTCAATTCGTTGAACAAAGTTTACACAAGCCCCGATTATACGTGATGGTGCTTTTCAAGTGGCGGGCAGCAGTTGATAGTCCATCGCGCACTATATGTAGTTTTAAAGAAAAGCTTTCAGAGGAGGAGACAAAACGGTATTCTATTCCATGTAAAATTTATTTTCAAAATAATCGTCACGGTTTTCAAAATAATCATCACGGTTCATTTTGAATAGATACACCGTCAACTGTTGAGTCTGAATGAGAATTTTTCAACGTCTTGTTTTAACATTTTCGGATTTACTGTTCAGCAAATACGACTAATATTCAAAAATGTACTGCATTCCAATCTGCCGGAATATTAGTTGTAATTTTTACTCTTGTTAACCCTTTGGCCATTTGGGGGCTTCATTTAAACGCAAAAAGCGTACCGTTGTTATTTTGTAACTATGTCTGTAATGACAGTGCATCAAATAATTCAAGGAATGCTGCACACAATTAAAAGTACATGCAAATGAAGAATTTTTTGAACAAGTTTTCAAGTTATTTATTTGTAATTTATACAATTCTACTGTATATGTTACAAAAAAGTCCCTTCATTGCGTTTCAAAGATTTCTTCATTAACTCTTAATTTGTGTAGTTATTTTGGATAGAGAAAATATGGAAATATCAATATTTTCGTGAATATCTTGCGAAAGTCCTATTACAAATTTCATTAAGCAATTTGAAAGGCTACAATTTTTCAGCCGTAGGTTCGACTTTAGCGAAATAATGATAATCAATCAGTACATACACGGTAATGAGACCTAAAGTGTATATCACACTCGTGATGTGTAGCCACGCTTGCATCAATACAAATTGCCTCACGTTCGCCGTTGATTACCCCTCTTAAATGTACAAATTGAAAAACTACGCGGTATAAAGCATACGTGTACATATTATTAAAACATGCTTGTACACAGTACGTAATATTATGGAAAATTTTAGTGCTCAAAGCTCCAAAAGTAGTAAAAATAATCCATTAATTTATTTGTCAAAAACTGATGTAGTTGATATTTCTTGATGCAAAATTATTGATTCGATCAGCGTTGTAATCCAATCGCATGAATGTGACTTCTTCATTTTAAATTTCACACATTACAAACGAAATTTAATGTTAAAAAACTGCGAACCGTTGAAACAGTATTATTATCCGCCCTAGCCTGCAATTTTGAGACGGTAAATTTTATTTTTCACTTTTCTCACTTAAAAATTCAAAGTTTCTCGGAGGCGTGTAAGATAATCTTCATCGATGGACCGAACATAATACTGCATACCCCCGATTCGTAAAAAGCGAAATATACCTCGCGGAACGTGCCCGATCGCAAGACATGCAGGCATGGTCGGAGGCGCGCCGGTGCTGCACCGAGAAAGAGAAGAGTCTGCAGAGGAAGGGAGAAGAGGAAGGGCTCGGCGACCTCCATCTTGGAAGATGCTGCGTACAGATCACGTAGCAGCAGTCCCAGAGGGGCCCCCACCCACGCACACCGCGGGCCCCCCTCGAGTCCGCGGTTACAGTGTACGTTCCAGCCACCCACGTTCGAAGCCCATTGGTCGAGGAGCCGGCGAGCGGGAAGCCCTGCATCATCTCGGCAACGCCACCCACAGCCGAGTCCCTCTTTTTTTCGACTCGTGCTATACTTACTCGACTCTGCAAGTCTGCGGCACAGGTCGACCCGCTTGCATACCTGCAGTGTATATATCCATCACATAGATATGACGGGCTGTTGCATCTTTTACCTATTTTACGCGGACGAAAAGCGTTGCATCGATTAGTCCGTGGAGTTGAAAAAGAATCTCGCACTGCGGATAACTCATTTCTCTAGCGCCGAGGCCCGTAATTTTCGTCGAGCCTTTCGCGCCCGACGCTCGTGCTGCGAAAGACAATCCCATCCATGCAGTGCATGACTGTCGAGCTGTCGAGCGGGAAATTTTTCCTCCTTGCGAAACCGACAGTCAAGTCGACGCTTTATTCGAGGCGTAATTATTACAAGCACACCGATCGCGGAAAAATACGGCTCGAAGAAAGGGGGCAAAATGTCAATGAAAAAAGGAGGACTTTCTTCGCGAGCTGCGCGAGTCTACCAGGCGTTAGTAGTAGTAGTAGTAGTAGAACAGGACGATCCCGCGAGATTATGGGTAAATCTCGCTGCTGCGTGCAGTGACGGTAAGTATAGGTTGGAGATCTTGCCTCGCGTTTCCGCGCACACGTAGCCGCCTGCCGCCACCATCTTGGTCATACTAGAGGCATGCATGCATATACTTCTCAGAACTGGCTGCTGCTGCTGCTGCTGCTGCTGCTGCAGGCGTGCAAGTACGTGTATGTATTCTTATTATACCCGAAGCACGTCCTCCGCGGGCGTAGCGCGAGCCACGCTCCGTGTGCAACGGGTATACCACCTAAGAGTATACACACACGAGAGTTGGCTGATTATTTTTTCCTTCCTCCTCCCCTCGGCATCTGTGCAGCGAGCCAGAGAGGCGAGTTGCGTCACTCCCTCGCATTCTCGCTCCGAACGCGCGGCTTACTTATAATTCAACAACTTTGGAATCACGTGTATCGTGTAATTTTCAAAAGATCAGCCGGACGCCCCGAAAACAACGCGTTTGGAGCGCCGAGAGCCAGAAATCACGGTAGTCCTGGCTGACCGCGTTGTTGTATTATGTTTGCGGAATGCGAGAACTTTGGCTCACGTGTGAAGTAGGTTACCGAGAATTTGGACACGCGATTTGAGCTGTGGAATCAGGAGGGGGAGAATGAATAGCTGCTTGAGTATACGGAGGCAGGCTGAATTTGCGTGCTCCCGAAAGTATATTGGCGCCGAGGCGCGGCAGAGTTTTACGCATAACTAATATCGGGAATAATATAGGGAATGATACACGGCTACTATTTAGGCCCTCAAATGTATGCTATCGGTCGACCTCCACTTAAGAACGAATACATAATAACGACTTTGAATGAACGCCGATTTCGCCGCTGCCCTCCATCGAATGTCACTATACTCGTCTACAATTAACGATCTCTGCGTTTGCCAAAATTACAGTCTCTCTTTCTCGTTCTACCCCCGGCACTTTTGATGATCCATCCAAATCGACCTCGAACCCACCCTCGAGTCCTACTACTTGAAACTATTTTTTCAAGCTTGCCATGAAGCAGTGAAAAATGAGTAGCGGAAGTCAGATAGGCGAACAACGGCCGGCGATCAACGTAGGGAGGGTATCTGGGAGAGGACGGGGGCGACATAATTTTCGTCGCCCATTACCCCCTCGAAGCGTCGGCTCACGGGATAATATTTCAATTAGTTGTCAATTTAGTTGTCGACGCCCGATCGCGCTTTCCCCGAGCGGGATAATAATTAATGATAAATTATTATCCTCGCCGAGCTATCATTACCACCACCTCCGCCACCGACATCGGTACCACTTTGCTTGCCGCTCGGCTTCGTGGCTAATCGTGGAAAATTGACCGTTGCGTTATTAAACAGCTCCTGCGAGCGTTAATCGCTCGTTATGCCCTGCAAGAGTGATGGATCTCGCTGGCGCTTATCTGCTCCGAAATACGGAAGTGTTGTATTTTTGCTTCCGAAATCAGACTGGCACCTATCGGATTTCTTGGAATAAAACCACAAGAGTTCGCTGTTTCATTCTGAAAGTAATTTTAGTTTTTGTATAAATTAATGATACATGATGTACAAAGCATATTTTTTTTATTCATCTGCTTACGTGATTTTAAAAGGGAATCGGGCTAAATATTTATTTATGTACAATATCTGCATATTTCTTTCAGAATATTTATTTCAAATAGTTTTTCTAATGTTAGTGAATTTTCCAGCTTTAAAAATAATCATGTGGAGATTCTGCTTAAAAATTCCTGTTTCATGTTGTTATAGATTACAAGGTAGCGATTTTGGCATCACACATTTTCTGCACTGTCTTTACATGATATGGATTTGATGACAGGAAAACGGGCGTGTAATCCATAAATGACTCTTATCTTTGTTGCGTTTTATGTACCAACTATAAAGTAAAAGGGCTACATGTAACGACTCATAAATGAATACATAAATATCATGTGAATGGTTTGCTCTGGTTTTGACGGTTGCATTTTGTTTAAAAATAGGAAAAAATGCATAAAATCTTTTTGTTTTATGTATAGATTTTAGTTTGGTAAAGTTTTTAAACTTATAAACTAAGTGCAGTTTATAGCATGTACATATTTAGAGGTTCTCGATATGAATTCGTATAAGGTATAAAATTAAGCGATAACCAGCATTTTATGACCAGATTTTTTTTTGCTGTCCAGCTGAGAGTGAGAGCTTGCAGAATTTTTTGAATTTTTAGGTTGATATAGTTTTTTAGCTTCATTATCAAATGAAATTATATTTATAATATCTGTAGGACTGTGCTCTTGTGACCTTGCGTGGACACCGTACACTACACAATGATCAATGTTTAGTGTAATTTAGTGTTTTGAAATTGTGTATATCTTCAGGCTTATCTATTGAATAGTATTATCTTGTTATTTTCTTGCCCAGGCCAATAATGTATCAATAAAAAATAACTTAGCAAAATATAATTAGTTATTTAATCATTACTGCTCAACAGTATTCATCAAATAAATATCTTAATTACGAACCACAAATGTTAATTTTTCTATCTTCACAAATTTCATTTGAGTTACTTATAGCATAGAATAGAATAATGTATTGAATCAACATCATAGTTATACGATCACATTAAAAATAGATTCACTTGATTCAAAATTATTCCTCGTTTGTACAACATAAAATTAGTTCTACTTGAATTCAAGTATGCAATGTATTGCAGTTGGAAGCGGCGGAGGAAGACAAAAAGCAAATCTTTGCGAGCAACCTTGTAAATTACGATCCTTCCGAAGAAGAACAAAAAAAGGGTATTAAATCGTAAGGCCGTCGTGAAGATTGCTATCTTGCCAGAGTCCAGCGTCAAGAGCTGCATGAACTATTATCATCATCGTGACCAGCATCATTATTGTTATTAATTCGATAATTGGGCGCGGGTATAACGAATTACCGGGGAAAGTGATAATTAACCATTTTCTGTGGCCGATCACTGTGTGGGCTTTAGCCCGCGTATTGGTCCAAGATCGACGCCCAAGATTTATGGTGTTGATGCTTCGCATCATTTGAACCGCAATATTTCCCCCCCCCCTCCCCTTCCCTGAAGAGCAGGAATCTATACACTCTAAAGCCTTTCGACGCAACATATTCACTGCACTAGTGTAAGCTTATTTAAAGACACGTATGCTTTAAGCGAGGCGATGAAAAATTGATTGTTGCTGAATTATTTACCAGATTGCTCCGACGTTGGACATTTTCCAGTATACACTGGTTCTCTACAGCGTATCACGTTATGCGTTCTGTTTTTGGCGTTGATAATTTTTTTCATTTTTACTTCTTTTTATCCGAAGAAATAACTTTTTCTGCTCCAAACAAACATATGCTTGGCATGCTAATGGTAAGACAAAATTCCCCAGATCGAGGTAGCGGTAGGATAGCCGTTGGCCTTGGATGCGCGCTCGCTCGTTTCCTCCTCGGAGCTTGATCACCCCGACTCCTCCGCGGAAATTGCGAGTTATTAAAATTTTTCTAATGCTTCGCATGTATCGTTTGCATCATTACCTGTACTGTTATCAATTATTACCAATGATTTTCCCTATCGCGCGAGCATCGCCTTGCGCAAAACTATCAAGTAATCAGTCGTCGACAAGGAGATGAGAGAGCTGGAACGCTTTGGATCACAAAGGAACAGCAGCTCTGTAACTTTATAGTATCTCCCATGCCACGTGTAATCATCGCAACGATTAGCTTTCGCTCTGCATTGTTACGTATGTTAATGTTGATTCACGACAGTGGGAGAAAAGAAATCGCAGCCACTTTGCTGGGATTAATGTATAACTAACTACGCCAAGTGCTCTGATCGTTTAGGGCATTATCGTAGCAACAACTATTTAATGCCATATTTAACTTCCAGGCAACCGCTATTGTCGGAGAGAAACGGGAAAGGCATTTCAAACATCGAGCCAACTGTAAGAGTCATCAACTTGTGATTTTCCTAATTTTCTCGTTAATTGTGCAAATTTTACAGTTGCAACTGCGCTGATCGTTAGATCACACTGGCTTATCCGGTGCGAATATAAAAACGTCGAAAACGACTGTACCATGCGCTCGAGGCTAAAATTTACCCTCCAGCGGGAGCGGGAGCGCAGGTGCGTGCAGTCCCTACGAGATGGCGCCAGCCGACTCGATCTCGATCGGGCGATCTTTGAGATAACGTCCACTGGATGTCGCCTGCAGTTCTTGTAGTCCGCTAAATTCGACCGCCTACTTACATTTTAAGCCTGGCTAATATGTCAATAATGTTCGGGTGTGTCAATATAATTTAATTTTGCTTTGTTTCGTACTACATTTCCATGTTTGGGTACTCTTCACAAAACCATTTTGTTCCGAGAAGATCTGCACGTGTGATGAAAAAAAATTACTTTGTAACATTTACAGTTAACATCGTGGTTAATATATTATCCACTGGATTCAATATCGAAAAGATTATCTCCCATCATGAACTGGATCATAGTAATTATAAACTACAGCATAATCGTCATGTAAGCTATCGTAGATTTAAACTTATCTCGAAAATATACTATTTTGAAATTACTTCTCTCGTTCCATAGATCGCTCATTAAGTCATTTCAATAATTGAATCTTTTGCAGAAGTACAAGGCAGAAAACTTGAAAACTGCAAATTAAATTTTCTGTTTCAACGAAGCGTGAAGAGAACCATGGCATTTTAGTTATAGCGTTTTAAAGTATGTTATTATTTCAAAGTCAAGTACAAGGAGGGATATAAGACTTATAACCCTTTACTGTAATTGTCAGCATATGGAGTGATACTTTTTTCAAGGAATGTACAGATAATTACACACTTGGGGCGATAAAGTAGAGTGTCCCACATGCAATCTGAGCATACTTTACTTCTGCCCGTGATTTCAATATGGTTTTGCACTTCTTCCTCTAGGATATGGAATAAAAAGAAAGTACCATATTCGGGAAAGGGATGGTGTACACCATATGCGATCAGATGTAACAGCCTGCACGGATTGTATCTGTTAATCTTAATTCATTGGCACGCCTTCAAAAGTACACAATACCCGATCGAAGTTTTCTCGAGTCATCGGAAAAAATAAAACGTCTCGTAACCGTACGCTGCACTTTAGTCGACTATAATATTGTTTTATTTTTAATACGGTGATATAGTATAATTAGGGTGTCTCAACTTGGATGATACCGTAATCAATGTTACCTCGTCGTAAGATAAATGCCGATATCGTAATAAAAAGGTGCGTGAGCCATAAGTCAACCGAGAAAGTAAACAACAGAAAGCAACGGAGCACACGACTGGAGTAAGCCATTGTGCAAGAGCCGAGCAGCGGAGGGTGGCTTTCGAGCTCATCGAAAGCTGGTATAGCCCGTTCTATTTGTGTAAAACGGTGGATATAAACCAATGGTAAATATAGCCGGCTCTATACCCCCCACGCTGCAGTTGGGCACTTCTGCACTAATCGAAAGGGGCTGTTTGCAATTGGCCGCGAGAACGAGAACGGCGCATAATAGAGCTCGGAGTGATAGAGACAGAAGAGACACAATACACCTATAGTCAGCAAGTTTGTGGCTCGTGCATCGCGCGCTACTCCTCGCGAAGCAAGTGAGAAGCGTTTATACCGGTATTTGAACTTGGGGAGCCGCCACACCACCACCACCACCGCCTGATGACGGTAATCACGGGCCGCGTTCAATTGCACGTTTCGTCGAGTTTCCGCGCCTCGCTCGCTCTTTACGATCAAAAGTAACCCATCCATCCATCCACCCAGCCATCCACCCATTGGTATCATTCTCGGGCCGAGCCTGGGTCTGTGCGAAAAATAGAGGTAGCCTCCGATCGGGGGTGGTGTTTGTGGACTTTGTTAAAGGGGGTTGCAGCCAGATCGATGTGCAGGTGCTAGATTTCGCAACTGTGTGATTGTTCGGTGCTGGACGACTAGAGAAAGAGGAGATTGGTGCTGGGCTGGAAAACGATTTGAAGGCGGTGGTGGTGGTCATGTTTATACGTTCTGACAAAGGAGAAGCGTGTAATTTCGAGAGTCGTTTAACGATCGGGGATCAAGCCAAAGAAAAAGTGAGCCAATT
This sequence comes from Copidosoma aretas, assembly GCA_030522625.1. Classification (NCBI taxonomy): domain Eukaryota; kingdom Metazoa; phylum Arthropoda; class Insecta; order Hymenoptera; family Encyrtidae; genus Copidosoma; species Copidosoma aretas. The sequence continues at coordinate 3,601 of JAPYYV010007301.1, read as the reverse complement.
CAGCTTTGCGGACATAACACAACGATTTAACAGGAGAAAAGAAAATCATTTGGATCGTTCGACAAAATTGGAACACATTGGCTCTAAAATAACAATATGACTATGTTATTTGGGATAAACAGATTCAAAAGAAACAGATCATTTGACGACGACGAGATGATATGACGGTGATAAGGTAAGCCGACATTCAATTCCGTGTGCTTCGTCCCTGAGCCACTGATGGACGACTTGACAGCAAAGCATATGCAGCAGCTTCTTGACTTAGACATCTCGCTAGGATACACTATTAGCTCCGAGTTTCCATACTGTGATGACCTGATTGTCATTTACATCTTATGGAGTAAAACAATTGAAGCAGTCGATAAAAAGAGTCAAAAGATCCTCACATTTCCATGAGATAACGTGTTATAGTAACACACAACGATCGCCTTGGAGAATATAATTATTTTATGCTCTCTTATACTTGATAAAATTATACTTGGCCACTTACATAATTTCCAGTAGATAAGTGGACATCAGACATCACCAAAGATTACGAGGTGACGCGTGAAAAAAAACTTCTACAATTGCCAAAGCAAACTACAGCATCCACGAAAAAATCATTTATGCAGTGACTTTAGCACATCTTTAATTGATTGTGCTCTAGAACCAATACACTATTTGATTGCACTATTTTTCTGTTACGAATACCCATGATATGAAGGCTACCTTATCCATACAATGTGTAAATGTTCATTTGTATTATTCTCAAATAAAATACCATTTATCAATTGTAAATTAATGTTCGTAAGATAAAAGACAAAGCAATTGATCTTTCGATATTGAGGTGTATTTTGGCAGTTTAAGAGGTTTAGCCTTTGCATTTGCTTTGTGTCCGTATTAAATGCCAGTTGTATTTATTAAGTTGCGGACATCTTAGTTCTATACAGGAGTCTATTGAACAAGTCGCTTAACACCTTGTGAATGAGGGATTTATAAAGAAGATAGTTATATTAACAGCTCAAGGAGAAGCGGTGCTATTTCAAAATATGGGGAAAGAAGAAAGTGCCATCTCAAATTTGCTGGAAAAAAGCCTTATTTCAAAATGTCTGGGAAAAAAGCGTTATCTGGCAAGATCTCGGTTTCGAAATTCTAGCGCTAGACAATGAGATTAGGGATTTTTGGGTTACTTGTCATTCTGTATCTTCCAAAAAAGCAAGACAAAAGTCTTAAGAAGCTTTACGTCTGTAAAAATCTTTTTTATTTAAAACACAAAAGCAACAGTGACAATAAGAAAAAGCACATGATTTTTAAGTTAGCGTTTTTTGTTCAGCAAAGAAATGGCCAGTAACTCCCAGTAATTTTGAGGAAGCAACCGATAATGAATATGTTATGGCATACAGGATCTTGGGAGTGTAATGACTTACGTATAACTTCGCATGTAGTCTATAATTGCAAGAGAAAAGGCTACATGCAGTTTTGTACCAGATGATGGACATACAGAGAGTTACATTATTCGTTTTCACGTGATCAAGGTATCCGAGAGTGTCAAAAATGCACCCTCTCTATAATTATGGTCTCTTCTCACCCTGTGCAAAAAGAAACACATTACTCAACATTGATCCTCCATTAAGCGAACAATCGCATCGTAAATTAACACACGCAAAGACTAAAATTTGGCGTTTTTTATCGCAAAGGATTGAAGAACGTGTGAAAAAAAAAAAAAAAAGCCGAAGAGAAAGAGAAGAACTATACGAGTAGGAGACTGAGAAATAGAGAGCGGCTTCGGCAAAAAGCGTCGGCGGCGGCGGCGCCGAAGTAGAGGAGGTCGACAGGCAATATTGTTTCAGTGGTTTTAGGGGAGGTCGCTTTCATCAAAATCACTCCTCCTCCTCCTCCTTCTCTTGCGCAGTGACGACAGGCTCTTCGCTCGCCTCGAAAGAAATCACTTAGCGGCTGCACTCCGGTACAAGGGGGAATGACACGGCATAGCGGGGATTACTAGGATTTCCCGTCCCAGCTATACACAATACAGGCCCGTAAGCATCCGTGCGGTGCGAGGCTCGCTCGTCCCGGTGCTTTTTCTCATCGCCTCCGCGCGACGACGGCCAGCGCGCGCGTCCAGAAGTAGCGCGGTGCCATATATGCGTACAGGTGGTTACTTGCCCATTACTTGTACCTACAATCCTGGAAAGATCTTTGCGATGCCGCCGCTACTTCGTTTGAAATAGTTCGATTCAGGACAAAAGAGCTCAATCGATACTCGCCGCCAGTTCCCATCGTCGCTCTTTCTCGTGCCCCCTCGTTTCTCGATTGCAGGCTATGCTGGTTGGGTACGTGTGCATCGGGGACAAGTTGTTGAAAATTGCAAAGTTAATTATTGATAGGGTAAGCAGGACGCGCCGCGCTCCTCGTCCCGAATCGCGTTCCTCCCAATTTTTCGCAAACACTCGGCTAAAAGTCCCCCCTTCCGAGTCCAGCTGACAGTGCAAGCCCGCAGCTGCAGCAGCACCAGAGAGTAATACGTGATACACCGGGGGTACCTTTACACGTGCGCTTCCCCGGCGCGCGGCTGGTGCTGCTTAACATGAAATTCCATCAAAATTGCAAGCCTCGCGCGCTGCCGGCTGCACTCCTTTTCTCCGGTTCTGCGTCAGTGTCCCTTTTCAGGGGTACGGTCGAGGTGTATGAAGCAAACCGCAGAACCCCGAAGTCAAAAGAAGAGGAACACAAGTAAGAGGAGGAGGAGGAGGAGGAGGAGGAGGAGGACTATCGACTCACACTGTGTAAGTTACATACACCATCCTCTAACGAAGAGAAACAAATCCTCCTGCGGCGCGTGCAATGTACGTGTGTTGCAGCAAGAACGAGAGCCGCGAGCCGAGGAAGAATACAAGAGGGGACAGAAAAAAAAAGTCACGGTAGGCAGAGCAGAGAGGGCACGCAACGCGCAGCATCAGTACCTGCCTGTAATATAACGGGGGAGACGGACGGAGGGGCATGCGCTGTATATATAATGCTGTAGGTGCCGGGGCACCGGTTCGACTGGAATCGAAGCTCGTGATGCGTGCGCGCGCGTGCATGGCCCGGCAGCCTCCCCGTTCTCCCTCCCTCGCGGCGCGGAACGAGAAAGCCCGGCAGTCGGTGCATCGGGGCGCTTTGATCTGGCCGCGCTTATTCGCCACCCTGAATACCTTCGCTCCGTACGCGCGTCGACTTCGTGCCGCAATTTATCTCGCTCCGCCGCAGCGCCGACTTTCTCCGTCTCCGTCGCGGGGTGGATTTCGCGGTCCTCGTTCTCTCTCTCTCTCTCTCTCTCTCTCTGTCTCCGTTGTTCTCGTTGTTATGTACCTCCGATGCAGCTTGTTGTATGTACGCAGCTTCTCGCGGTCGGGAGAGAAAAAAACGAGAGAGAGACGCGCACGCGGCGCATCAGCTGCTGGCGTTGCAATGCTCTCTCGCCAAAAAGGTGCGCGGAATTACATGGGAACAACGATTGCGCCGAGCCGCATCGGGGAAGCTGGCTTTGCCGCATTACTCGTACATTTGTACGGTGAAACCGAGTGATAGGGCACGCAGCGGAGGCGCGAGTCGGGCGCTGATATTTTGGTTTTTTTTTTGT
>JAPYYV010007300.1:0-13524 GCA_030522625.1 Copidosoma aretas | reverse complement strand
TTCTCGTCCATTATTTAAGGTGGTTTTTCACGTAACTAATTTACTTTAGCTTTCCGTGAAACTTGGAGAAATTTTTATTAAATATATAAGGAATCTCCTCTCAAAATATCAAACCCCTTTATCAGGTAATTTTTTGCAAATGAATCAGTTAAAAAGTGTACTTTTAACATGGGCTATTAAGCAGATTATTCAACAGCTCTTCCGCTTACCTCGTGCTATTTTATTAGCTGTAATATCATAGGGTTTCTCACTTATATAAACTTTGACTCTGCGGAGTTTCTAGATTGTACTGTTACACGACAATAAATTATTTTACACATAATATAGTCGTATATGCAGCGAAAATATGTATGTGATGATGATTATTTAAAGATTGATGAGAGCCCCAGCCAAATGTTATTATCTGTGACGTACAACCAATAATTTTTACTCCTCCAATACACTATTACATAGGCTTTTCCTAACACCTACAAGTCCTTATTATCGTTGGCATATTTCCATTTCATTTAAAAGTAAAACTTCTACAGTGCATAACATTATGTAAAGCACACATAGACTAATAGGCACGATCGTGATTAGGACAAGTGGTAACCTGTCTTAGGAGCTGAAGCGATTGATAGTCTCTCATGTCAAAGACGGGAAAACCAAATTTTCCAATCTACTTTTGTTTGAGCTCTTTTATAAGGAAAATCTTGATGGCATCTTTGAAGTTCTCTCGTAGGATATTTCCAATCTCAGTGTACTTGAAATTGCCTGAGTTCCAGGCTAGTCCATAATAGCACAGTTCAAGATGTAAAGTAATTTTTACCACTCCGATAAAATTTTTCTCTATGTTTGTGTAAGAGGGGGGGGGGGTAAGAAGCGACATCGAGTGTTCACTACAACTTGTCATCGCTAAAATTCTATATAAGGTTTAAAAATGTCTAACATGAAAAAAGTCTAAAGTGGTTTAATTTGTAGGATGGTTGGTTCGAGAGTTTAGGGTAGCGGATTTGAATCAGTTAAACCACTGAGGACTTGTTTTGATTTTTTTCTATCAAAACATGTTTTATTTTGTATTTTTAAATACTTCTATTATTTAATTTTTTAATTTTATATACATAATTTTGCATTCAGTATTGTTTTAATTTTATATCTTTTTTTTAATTTAATATTTTAGCAACAAAAATTTTTTCTTTTTTTATATACAAATATTTCAATTATAATTATATCACCTGAAATGGAAATATGTTACAATTTAATTGGGCCGTGCTACAAGCTGATTGTGGCAAAAAGTAAGGGGAGTACACTCTACCCTCGGAAGAGGCTACTCGTTACACCTTTCTTCCACTTCCTCCTCACCTCCTTATCTCTACATTGGTGGGATCTCTTCCGACCTCTCCGAGGAGAAGTCAGATCGATCACTAAGGGTCGACCAGAAGGAGAGGGAAAGACTAAGTCGATTATCTCCATATGTTGAGGTGATGGTGACCTTAAGACTATCATGTGCGGAGATGGAGGTGGAGGTAGTGATAAAATCATCACTCTTCTAGGGTCTGATTTGAGTCTTGGATAATCGTAATAGCTTTCGAGGTTGACCGTAATAAAGCACACTTTAAGTATAAAAATGTCCCAAAAAATTAGTTCTCAGATATTTAGCAAGTAATATGACGATAAATGTCAAAGGCTATTTCGATAATCAAAGACCAAAATCAGACCTCTGTACTTACGGTCCGAGAACCACCATAGTATGGATTCAACTCAGCCGAAGATCCATGCATCAGGCGCACCATTGGATGGCTCTCAATTTCGGAGATAACGGGTGGCAGCGAGGACGATGATGATGTGGTAAAGTCGAGTCTTTCTACTTCAACGAATACCATTGATTAAAGCCATTGCTCATGATTAGCTTTGAGATCATCACAAGCAAAGATGCTTGAATCTGTGAAAGTAGGTGCTACTTATCACTTGAACTATGCTTTCCGCTTGTCTTTTTGATACGCCACTTCGTGGTTAGTAATGAGACTTACCAAATTTTTTTAAAGGAATTAACAGCAAAATTTAAATGTTGTCTTGTAAGAAAGGGCTTGTGTGTACATGCACAAGTGCTGTACAGTTATGCACTTGGTATACAAGAGTGATTGAGAGCTTGTATGCGTATGCAAGCAGGTGCATACATACCTGTGCAGGTTTGAATACGTTCGAACCAGTACATGGCTGTAAGTATTTGAACAAGTACACCCCTATATGTGTTTGGACAAGTACGTTCCTGTTTGGAGATTTAGTGCAGAATCGTTGTTAAAGTCCGTGCTTTGCTGATCAGCCGATCTTTTTTCCTTCTTTTCTACGACCAAGTACGTATGTATATTTACTTAATAATTAAAAATGATTTTTTTTTCATACAACTTTTAGTTATGATGATTTTGTAGAAAAATGATTAGTTATTTAACAATTTATAAAACTAATTCATCTGATAAAATAATTTTTTTTTTTTTATTTAACATTATTTTCATCTAGAAAAATTAATAAATGCATGTAATTATTTTCAATTGTGTGTATTTAAAGTTAAGGTTGTTAAAAAAACCGTACACAATAGCAGCAAATTTTTTACTACTGTTCAGACCAGTTTCAACGGTGATTATTTTTTTCCAGCCACTGATTTTCATGCTTTATTTTATTTGACAACTTTCTCAGTAGTTAGGGTGGTTTGACAAGGAATTCCGATAGTATAGTATCCTCTCCTAAGATGACAATCGCCACCTTCTGAAAAATAAATTTATCGGTCTCGAACCTTTGCACATCAACAACGTACTTTTTCATGATGGTAAACATGATGGTACACAGATGCTTAGTCCTATTTGGTCCAAGTATCGACTAAGCTCTACAGCTTTATGCAGCGGCTATTACACTAATAATTTCTCCCCCCCCCCCCCCCCCCCCCCCCCCACCCCCTTTTGCCCGCGCCTTTTCCCCAAAAATTTTCCCCCCCCCCCCCCCCCTCCTACGAATTGACCGAAAATATCGGAAGGCTGACTACGGAAGCCGATCAGATCATGTCAAACCGCCGAATAACCTGTCTTTATGGTGGGTAGTGACTATTATATTAGGTAGGAACAGGCTGAGAGTCTTCTGTTGCAGAAATGTTATAGTCATTGCTCTAAACCTAATAGGACTAGGCTTTTTCGATCATGTGTGAAAGTCTGTACGTATTAGAAGTTAAGTGCGCGTATAATCATTTGGGTCAAAATGGCTTCTTCAAAATATTATAAAGATACTGCGCAGTCCCTGTGGATAACCTATTCATCTGTACTAAGTAGTGAAGTTGATTTAAGTGATTTGCAAAGGTGGATAGACCGTAGTGGTGCTGCTATTAAAGCTGGTCGAAACTATAGAAGATTAGTGAATCTCTTATAGCAAGACAAGCAAAAGATGTAAAGCGTCTTTAAACTTAATAAGGACTGTTTTACAACTTCTGTGTGATCATAAAGTGGCAAGTGTTCATTAAGGTCAAGTAGTAGCAGGCTCTGCATAACCAGTGCTTGATGATGATTCTACAGTTGCAGATGGATCTTAACTAACTGAGCAGGATTATTTGAGACGGATTTTTATTTACCAACAGAGTGACTGAGATGATTAAAGGTCAAGCGTGCATGGTGACAATAAGGCGCAAAGTCTTCACAAAATTTTGTCCGTAAGTCGTCATTGAGATTGATGATCGATTTCATGTGTTTTTTTAAAACATATTGACTGATACTTTAAACAGTGATCATCGTTTTTTCAGTTTATTATTAGAAACAATTAATAAAATGAAATTATTTGTTAAGCGTGGAGGAGATTTTCTTAAATTCTTATGTGCCTAAATACTATAAATAATTGTACATATATAGGGTGGAGAAAAATGAAACAAATTTTTTGGACTAATCATGAGTATTTATTAACTATCCTTGAAAAGTCTATTATACAATATTTTCAGGAAAAGTTACTAATTAATTGTAATAAGATATTTAATTCAAATAATAACACATTTTTATAAATTCCATGCTCAATTTTCTATAAATTTTTTTTATTCATCCAACTATTAAGAGTGTTGTCAAAGCCTAACTAATTGACAAAAACTTGATTTCCACGTTATCAAATGACCTTCTTACCAAGATAAATATCTGGATGGTTGGTTTTCTGCAGTTACTGCTGATAGACCTCCGCAAATGGGCTGATCTCAAAAACAATTCAGATGATATGTCACCTGATTTTTAGCTGATGTACGTGTTATTGTAAATATCTCTGTTGACCAGTTCAGTGTATAACTTTTTAAATTTATACTTCTATAGGCACAATATGCAGGGAAGTAAATCAATGATTTCAAGATTCTCTTACTCTCTAAAATGTGTGACGAAAGTAAATTCATGTTTCTAACCGAAAGTAAATTTGAATGTTTCTATCTTTTTCTATTCTCTAAAATGTGTTACAAAAGTGAATTTCAATTTAAAAAAAAAAAAAAAAAAAAAAAAAAACATTTTTGACGACATTTGAACTCACGACCTTTCGCACGTAAGCCGAGCATTGTACTTATCTAATTACTAGCTACCTTTTTTCAGATCATGACTTTCCCAGCTTTTATAGTGTCGTTTGTAACTTATTTAAATAAAAATTTTTATTTACTTTTCATTAACTAATTTCTTTCTAAAAATTTGATTTTTTAAATACATTTGTGATGACTCATTTATATAATTAAATAATTTTTTTCGAAACTTTGAAAGCAAAGTTTGACATTATTTTACCCTACGTACAGGCATGGGAAAAAAAGCGAGCGATACACTTTCTATTATAGGTGAATTATTTAATTTTTTTTTTGTCTTATTCTTCCCAAATTTTTATAGTTAAGCAAAAAAAGTAGATCGGTGACCGCTCTAGTTTTACCGTTCGTCTTGAGATTCCACTAGATGTATACTTATATAGTCTACGTATAGTGTATTATGTACACCGTGTGCTTAGTGTGTTTGTGGGTACGTATGTACAATGGTACATACGTGCGGATGTCTGCGTAAATGTGTGTGAGTGTGCGCCCATGTGTGTGTGTTATACACAAAAAATTATTTTCGGTTTTGTGCGCATATAATCTTGAAATATTCCAAAATACGCAATATCTTAAACAGGAAGCCAGATAGGCTAAAAATAACAATTGTTAAGGGTGTCCTAAAGGAAAAATAAACATGTAGTCAGACACATAGAGCGTTTTTCGTCGACGTTACGCCATAACCTTAATTTTCCTAATTTTGGGTATGACTTGGTCAAAAATTAGTAAAAAAATTTTCGAAAAGAATTACAACACACTTGAGATATGAATACGAATGCATACAAATTATTCCAAAATAATAGTATGACAGCGAAATCTTTAAGAAACAGAAGATACGCTATACCTCGACGGGTCAGCAAGATTGGTCGGAAATATCAATTTTTACGATTCAATGCAGAAATGCATACGTTATTTAGAAACTATTTTTTGTGTGGTTCAGAAACAACATAACATTTTCAAGTTGCTTTTGTTTCAGAATAAATTAATTGCATCCAATGTATAGTTTTTTTGTATGTCATGCTCGAGGTCATGCTATTTACGCATATGACTTCCATCTTCTGTCCATGACTCGCTCGCTCTCGCTCTCTCTTTTAATACATTTGTAAACATTTTATAACTCTTAGAGTTCGCACTACCGCAGTGTATCACACGTAAAGCACCAAATTTTTTTTCTTTATTCGTACATAAGGTAATTTTAAGAGTATAGCTTCATTCACTGAGACAAGGGTCCAGTCTTTCGCTGTACAACTCTGCACAAGCAATCTACACCAGATTTAGTCACTATATGTAGATATAGTGATGTAAGATGTGAGTGCTTGTGTATAGTCGTCCCGTGTAGGACTGGACCCTTGCGTGCATGTAACATATTTTATTAATCATCTATTTTACATAATTGTATTTAAATTTATTAATAAAACTGATTTTTCATTATGTTCTAAGCCTTCTTTTGGATACATATTATATTATGGGTGTTCTGTACGACTAAAAATAGGTGTGTAAGCGTAATATGTCACAGGTGCCAGCGCGACATTAGAGATGTTATCAGCATAGAAAGTTGTTTTGAATAAATCAGAAGATTCGATGAAAGTGGGTAGTCTCTTACTAGCCAGCCTGGCCGCTGGTCATACCATGGCTGTACTCTGTACTTCTGTCATCTACATAATATATCCTTAATAATTGGATTAAGGCTTGCTACGGTCACCTTTTTTCTTAAATTTCTGCGAGACTCCGATTGTGTTCTTAGTGTAATAACCTCTTTTGGCTTCATAAAATCATTCGATGCTTCTGATTGTTGTATGATTTTACCAGCTTTATTAAAATATTCATCTTTTTTGTAATTGCCTTGCGGATATACTTTTTTTCACATTAAGTTTTTTAAGGTACGATTACATTGCTTACATATAGATGCCTTAAGATTGCTGTACGTACAGTTTAAGTTGATCTTATACTTTTTTAGGGGACTTTGGAAATTTGAATTAGGGAATTATTTACCATGATCAGTCTGCAAGTTTCCCGTGTTCTTCCGTCTTTCAATACAGACTGCATGGCCACTGTCACATTTTTACCAGTTTTTCTCTTTACAGGCATAGGCCATGCATATTTCAAGAATAAGTCCAGCACTGTGAGCATATATCGATAGCCTTTGTTTTCACGAGTGTAATGTATCATCTCTACAAGATCAGCTTGCCATGTGTCATCTAAGCCTTGAATATCATACTTTCGACGTACATAACTGCGATGAGCTGGCTTGTTTAGCTCCTTAACTACCGCTTTCTTCTTACGATCCGTTATCCTCGACATCTCATGAGAGAATTTTAGATGTATTGTGAGATAAGTTTTTGTTCTTATCGCGTAGCTACTTTCTGCGGCTTTGCATGTCATGTATAATGTTATTGAGCTCTTTTTGCAAGTAAGCTAGATTAACTGTATCATGATAATCCACAGATTCAGAATCATTACGCAGTCTCTTATATTGTATATCATATTGTGCATCAGCTGTGACTTTATACCCAACAATTGGAGGTCCAGGAGGACCTCTACTGCAGCCTTGGGTCTTGCATAGCTTACATCCGAACACGTCGATGCTTATTTTCATACTGATGCAATCGTATCAGTATTTGTACCCAGTTTAACGCAGTTCCTTAATGATTGATACGATTTTGTTGTCGTGGCTTGGGTCTCCTGCTGACGTTGTGGCTATGAGCAATCGTAGACGGTCGACTAGCTTAGTAGGATCGTCCCAGTGAACATAATTTACTTGCTGTGGAAGCCTTTGGGCAAATTTATAGTGGAGAAACAATGATCCTTTCTTTTTACTAGGCATAAAATGAAACATTTAAGCGATAATCATAATGAATTTATTATTATTGTGCTTTTGAATAGCTCTCTTTTAGCTGGATCCCTTGCTTTGAACACTTTATGTTTGCAACAGCGTAAAATACTTTTCCTAATCAGCATACGTCATGTGAGATTTATCAGGGTGTTTTTCACTCGTAGCTTGATTAATCCAACAGTCATTGAATACTTTAACTAGTTTATGCGGATCTGATTTTTTTTAAAGTATATGGGCGAATTACCCAGCTTGTACATTCCATCCTCTTTTCGGACCCTATGAACCAAATCTAATAAATCATTCCGATCTTCATCAGGTATTCGTAAGTACAAGTCATTGGATAAATTCATATTGATACTTTTGTCATCATCAGCAATATTTTTATTTTGTAAGGTACATTATCTGATCTACATTTTTATTTTGACCAACAGCAGACTAAAACATCGTTTTATTATCATCATCATCATCATCATCACTATTATGATCGTTACCATAACTATCTTTTTTCATTGGCTTGATGAGAAGCTTATTTATGCAACTACTATCAAAATGATTGTGGATAACAGTTGGATGACTTTTTTTTTATTTGCTTTTTGCGTTTGATTTACAATTTTCTGAAGAGTATTGGTGATTGGTTTAAACATTCCACTCAGGACTTTTTACCCTTATTCCTTTCAAACTTCAGTAGTCTGTATTTTTTTTACAGCATTTCGTGCCTTTACTAATTGACAACGTACGTCCTTTTTTTGCTTATACATGTTGACGCTTCGACATCTCAAGGTGTACTAAAAGATCTTGCACTATGTACGTTGGATATTCATAGCGAAATTGTCAAAGCCCTTTCTTTATCGACCACTATTCATTTGTTTGCCCTTGTTGATGACTACAAACCCATGTTTGTCATCATTCAAGCAGCTGGAACACAACTCTTCAAATTGATTGTACGGCATATTCAAGTTTACATGATCATCGTACACATGTTTGGAATTGACTTTATCTTGACGAAATATGGCTGAAACATTATCCCTCAAAAGATGCTTTGGTACTTAAGCATATGACTGATGAAGATGTAAGCAGTCCACATTTTTGTGTCTCTCCATGCAGAAAAATGATTTTACGATATCTTGCTTTTCACAAGCATCATCAAAAATTATGATTGAATAGAAAGTATTGCACACTATTTAAAGGCTCCAACAGCTCTTGTACAAACTGTTATTTTGGTTGGTTTAACGAATTTGAATATAGGTATCCATTTTCAAATTCCAGTTTGTTAGGATGCACTATTACGGCTAACACTATTCGTTTCACCACAATTTGATGAATCGCAGAATACAGCACAAAAACTATCATGCGATGATTCTCCATGTCGATGTAGACGCTTTTCTTGTTTCACAACAGCATCAAAATTTGGAACTGTTAATTTCATCGATTGCTCTTTAAACATTATGTCTGTACAGTATTAATGTTTAACTACAACTGATTCAGGGACTGAGTATACACCTTGAGTTAAATCATGTGCATATGACTCATGCAGGGACTATAAATACAACTACTCTATCGTCTAGTGCTCAGTAGTAACTCAAACCTTGAAGGGTGATGGTCATACATTGCAAAACAGGACAAAGTGTCTTAAATTTGATTATTCATACTTTACCTGTAGAACTTTACATGCCAGGTTATTAGTATTGTGGTCCAGGTACTAAGCTTTCGACGCGTTTCGCTAAAGGTGATCCTGGAATAAATCTATCGGACGCAGCGTGCAAGGATCAAAATATAGCTTACTCTTTGTACCGAGAAAATATTGCAGCAAGATAGACGACAGACAAAATTTTAGCTGAAAGGGCTTAGAAAAGAGTCAAAGCCGGAGATTCAAATATCAGTGAGAAAGCAGCTGCTCTTGCTATAACAGGTGCTATAAAGCTTAAGAGTAAATTAGGTATTCGTTTGGAAAAGAAAAAAACCATACACTGCGTTAAGTACAGTTGGCAAAGCTGCTTGGCAAGGAATAAATAACAAGAGTAAAGATGCTTGTAAAGTTATCAATTCTGCGTTGAAAAGTGCACGTGGTACAGTTGTTAAATGATGTGGTAAGAAGAGCGTTAAAGTTCCACGTATCTTGCGTCCTTCTGATTAGAATGATGGTGCCTTACCTCTAATACCTTTTTTTGCTGGCTTAAGTGAAACATGCGCATTAGCAAATGGGGTAGCAGGAATATTAGAAAGTATTAATCCCCCTAAGGCAGCTAAACCACAGCCGCAAGATAGTTAAAGACATGATAAAACCATGAAAGCTAATGCTTTCGAAAAAGGTCTTAAACTTTAGACATACAAAACTGGTTTGGGTGTCTATTTGAAGCCAAATGCCGGGAACGGCTGAAAAAAAGAAAGATAAGGTGAAGAAAAATTGCTTTATAGAGCTCTAATAAATGTTGGTCTATTAATATACGTCAAAATTTTGGAAATTTTTGCTTTTCGTGGAGTATTTATGAGGAATAATTTACCTACTGATGGCCCGCGATATTTTTAGTGTGCAATAGTGAATCTTGATGATGAAAATGGACCTGGACCTCACTGGGTAGCGTAACGTAAACGTGGTCATAATATTGTCTACTTTGACAGCTTTGGTGATCTGCAGCTACCTACTGACTTACTGATGTACCTGGGAGTGTCCTAAGTCAAGTATAACAATCAAGGATATCAAGATTTCCATTCTTAGAACTGTGGCCATCTGGGCTTGAAATTCGTATCACAAATATTATCAAAATGTATATAAGGTAGTGCTGCAGACAAAAAATTCTCATTCGCTCTTCAGAAGTCATGGAAGAATCATTGACGCTAAGTATGTCTGGTACTTATTCTGCATTGGAAGCGCAATGTTTTCCACCTAATAATAATCACCGAATTAAAACCACATTCTTGGCTTAGTAGAACTGCTGATATTCAATTCAATTCCAAATATGTACGAAAATAATAATAAATTATACGTGGGTGATCAAGTGGTAGTTGAACCGACTGGCATTTACGAATTTCGAGATATTAAGTCATTTTTAGTCGGTGTATTACAACCAGACGATATATTTATTGATATCAAACTGTACAGTAATACGCATCGTAGTGTCATCACGTGTAGTCACCCCATTGATTTTAGACCAAAAGATTCCATTGGACGACTGTTGGGTTTTACTAAGCAAGCACTCGAGGATAACTTTACTTGCAAACAGACTCACCTGTAGCTATTCTTAAGGTGAACGCATTACGATTTGCGTATAGTATCACTACTGGAGCCTATATAAACAGAGAAAAGGTCCACTTAAATATTTTTATTCTGTTGTGTAAAACATAAAAGATATTATAAGCACTCAGTCTCCTGTCACCTTTGACAAATCCATTGTACACTATAAGACTCATCAACCATACGCATCTGCGACTTATGGTAATAGTAATAAGATCCGTATATCGATTCAGCATCAAGACCTATACCTACTACCATCTCGCAGCTTTTTACACATTTATGGAAAATTAGTTTAAGCAGACGGTTACACGGAGGCAAAAAAAAACGTCTTTAGTGAACAACGCCATCTGTTACCTATTCGTACAGACAAGATATGAAATGAATGCTATAGAAATAGATAAGTAAAAAAAAGTAGGCCTGACGACTATTGTGAAAAATTGGTTAACGCTAAATCCTGATCAAGACGTAATAAGTTAGAATGCAGGTTGGAGAGGTATTCACACTTTAAGGTGGCTCATCACCCCTGTATAGCACATATTTTGAATATTTTATCATAAATGTCTATTAAAAGTTTTAAGAAGTGTCCCTTAACCTGACAATTAAATAGCTAGTGCTAAGTATGATGCGATTTTTTTCATAAAATTTTGTTGTTAAATTCTGTACATACCAAAGCTTAAAAAAAATTTAGTAAATTTTCTTAAACTTTTTCAATTCATATATAATTTCTAATTTTTTAGGTTTATTCTTTTCCTTTAACAAATCCATTGGGAGTTACTACGGAAAAAATTTCAAAAACTTAGATAGGTTTCCCAGAAAATTCAGTTGGTTGTTCATATAGAAAGACGAAAAATAAGTGAACAATTGAATTTTCTAGGGAACCTATCCAGGTTTTTCAATTTTTTCCGTGATATCTCTCAATTAATTTGTTTAAAAGGAAGACAATAAGCCCAAAAAATTAAAAATTAGATGTAAATGAAAAAAGGCTAATGTAATTTATTGAATTTTTTTTTAAACTTTGGTATGTGAAGAATTTAACAAAAAATTTTATGAAAAAAAACGCATAATATTTAGCACTAGCAATATTATTGTCAGGTTAAATGACACTTCTTATCACTTTTAATAATTATTAATTATAAAATATTCAAAATATGTGCTGAATAAGGGTAATGAGTCACCTTAAGTCTAACTGAGAATGTCTACTTTAACGTTATGATTCCTATAAGGATGATTTTAGGTTGTGCAAAAGACTATATTAAGATAGGTATTAATGTGAAACATGAACCAGTACTTACGAGATTGGGAAATTATATAAATGCAGTTTATCAAAAAGGAATTCCTGCCACAGTTGCTACTGATCCAACAACTTGAGAAAACTTTAAGATAGTATTATCGAAGCTTGAGTGGCTTATGCCCAATTTAGTGATGTCAGATTCTCGCAAAATTAGTTTGCTACACTGTCTTCAGAAAGATAAATTTATATCTATGAGTTTTCGAACATGGGAGCTGTACAAGTATCCACTATTGCCTACAAGATCAAAACATATCTGGACGGTAAAAACATCTAATCAGTTAGAGAAGCCCCGCTATGTTATATTAGCTTTGCAGACTAATCAAAAAAATCGAAGGGCACTGATGCTAGCAAGGTCGATCACTGCATCATAAGAAACGTTAAACTTTACTTACATTCACAATACTATCCGTACGGTGATTTCAATCTCGATATAACAAACAATAAATATGCTCTGTTGTATGACATGTTCGCTTATTTTCAGAATTTATATTATGATGCAGATCGTGCTTCTTTGTTAAAGAGATATAAATTTGCGATAAAAGCATCTTTTATTGTCATCAACTGCTCCGAGCAAAATGAGTCATTAAAAAACGCTCAAGTAGATGTGCGCTTAGAATTTAATTTTCACGACAACTTTCCTGCTGACACATCAGCCTATTGATTAATTCTACATGATCGCATTGTTCAGTATAGTCCAATGAGTGGTGACAACAAGAAACTTATGTAAAGCTATAAAAGTCGATGCGTGGCGCTGCCAACATCATTCGTCTTTTAGCCGTAATGGCAAAAGGTCAACAGAGCAGAAAGGAAGAAGAGAATAACTGACGACAAGTAGATTGGGAAAAATTCGAAAAGAGACACGCTGAGGAGTGGGCAGAAAAAAAGATTCTATAATCCTTAAAATTGCTATGTCGCATAAACTGACAATAAGCAAATCCACCACAGACGTAAAATATCGAAAACTTTTTCCTACCTCGGGTACTTTTGCAACCCTGGTACACCCTCGGTAGGAAAAACAGCGTTCGCCACTCATGTGCATCAGACCAGGGGGGTCCCAACGGTCCCTCGGGAGTTGCTTTGCAAGCGCCCTCGGGCCCAGGGACCGCCTTGTAGAGATGCACATTTGTGACGAAAATTATTATTAACTAAGGATGATGATGATGATCGTAAATCATGACTGAAAAATTTAACAGACAAGTTTTCAACGAATAAATCATCATTCCCCGAACGTGAAGGCAATGAAAAGTTGAAAAAATAAATTGATGAAATGGAATATGTGGTACAGATGCAAGGCTTTAAAAAGCCAGGCAGTTACTATGTGCTCATGGAATAAGCTATTCATCCTCCGAGCAAAGATGATGCACAGGTATTCCTCTGCAAAGTGCCCTTTCTATGGCGTAAATCAGCTCAGAAGTATATGCATGAAAATATGGGACGTTCTTTTACAAACCGAACACCTTTCTGACCGACACATTTTTGATTTTGCTGAAACTTTTTTAACGGGTTCTGTATTTAAAAAAAAGAGACACATATTTTTTTTTTTTTTTTTTTTTTTTTTTTTTTTTTTTTTTTTTTTTTTTTTTTTTTTTTTTTCTTTTTTTGTTTTTTTTTTTTTT
>JAPYYV010007299.1:0-25352 GCA_030522625.1 Copidosoma aretas | reverse complement strand
ATTACAACGTTTAAAAAAAACCTGTCTTACACGAATATTCAGTGCATCATAGACTATCGAAAAAAACAAAATTTAGAAATCATGCAAGTTCTCTATTGTATCTCATTAAGTCATTGTAAGAATGTTATCATATAGATAGCATACGGTTAATATTATATTATATTCTTTTACTATTTCAACAAAAAGAACATTTAGCGATTATACGTAATATACATGATAGCAGTTAATGATTGTTGAACAAAAATATATTAGTATTTATAATGGTGCTAACACATAGGGAATAATCCGCAGCGATGTATCAAAGGTGGTGTAGTTATATTTTAAATTCTAATATTTGTTCATTTAGTGTCGTTTCAAAGTATTGTTTTGTAGTTTATAAATTAATTTGATTATCTTGCGTGAAATTAAAATAATAATTATATAATAGTAATGCTTAATCCTAAATTAAGTATTATTAAATGTAAATAAATGCAAAGTAAAAAATCAAGTAATATACCAATGACATATTTTTGAAAGAATAATATGCAATGTTAATAACGTAGTTAGCCAATAGAAAATCGGATGTATGAACAAATTATAATACAAGGTTGTAATTGTAAAAATTCTTTTCTTAAAAATTTGGAAAAATGTGATCAAATTAAGTAAAGAATCATTTATTCATTTCAAAAATTTCAAATTGATAAAATGTAATATATATTTTTATATATAAATAATAATTATTTTTTACAAAAGCTGCAACTAATATCAATGTTTTTAAAGTAACAGAAAAATTTGATTGGAAACAGATGTTAAGAAAATAAAACATTTTCTAAAAATTGGGACAAACTTTCAAAACAGTACGGGGAAACATTGTGTATAAATTATTCTAGAAACAATACAGAGAGCCATAAGCATTTGCAAAATTACTTTTTCAAAAATAAAGTGCTTTAAACATAATGAACTTGTGTTTAAAGTCTTAATTCTGATAACCAAAATTAACAGTAAATTTAAAAAAGAAAAAGGAAATTTCAGCAATAATTGGTCGCATATTAACTTTTTTTTCATGAAAAATTTCAGAAAAATTGAAGTAATTCTATACAGTTAAGACAATTGTCCAATTGTAATAAGACTAAGGGATATAAAATATGCAATTTAGTTTTTTCGTCTTCATTGCATAATGTTATTTTAATACAATACAATCATAAATTTTACAATTAAAAAATGAAACGTACGATTACGTTAGTATGTAAAATCAAATAATGTAATGTATGTTCCTTTAAGCAATTTTAGAACAAACTAAAACTTTAATCTTTTTAGTTGTCAATTCCATTGTTCGTCATCTATCCGGCAGATCAAGTACAGTTTATGACTTCTATTTATACATAACGTAAACTATGTTTTGATGAATTTGAATCATCATAATTGTATTTACCAATAGTTATTCGAACAAAACGAAAAAAAAGGTTTACATGGTTTTTTGTCATTTGTGACCAGACTATAGGTGACAGAAGAGATTATTTTTTACTAAATTTTTGATAAATTTAGAAGCTGCAACTATTAAGTATAACGTTTGGCATTACAGCCGTTTATATTTTATATATTTATTAAAATCTGAAAAACAACGATTTCCAGCAGTAAGTTCATTAAAAACTTAAAATGCAATGGTACGTTTATGTTTTAAAATATAAATAACAAATGAAACAATATTTATATGTCATTGAAGAAAAAAAAGGATATCACTTGAGTAATTTCGCCGCTCCCCCCGCAACTGAAAAAAATTATTGAAAAAATAATAAAGAAATAATGTAGAATACCTCATTTGTAGCTCCCTATCATTCATAATCCTCTGTCAGCTATAACACAATTCTGTATTTGAATTTCTTGATTAGCACACCACAGCCCTAACTCAACCTAGTCTTACCCCAATCAGCCACCCCTCAAGTCCTTACCTAAAATTTAGTTCTTTTCTGCAAAATCATCTAAATACTATTTTCTACATTTCTTAACTCACTTGATTAGGTAGAGTATTTTTATACCCTTCCTTCTAAATGTGTACTTTAGTTATACTTTTATTACACAGTTGTTTACATCAATTAAAACATATATCTTATACATTTTTTATCTATATGTTCCAAAACTGCCATAAGGCATATAGACAGGTGAGGTAAACTTTTTCTGAGTCCTAAATACTTGTATAATTCTAAATAATTTTTGAAATATATTAAAAAATATACGACATTACATACATTTGTGTAATGAAATAAATTCTATAATATAATAAAACAATCACAACAATAGAAGTCATGACAAATAAATGTTTTTATATAACCATAAAAGTATGCCCTATTTCATAATTCAATAAAATATTGAAATTAAAACGATTAAGTTATAAAAAATTGATTTACTCAGTTCGGTTTCACCTCAAAATCCAGGTAAATCTATAAAAACGGCATAAGGTGTGTATGGACCACCAGTCAGAAAGAGAGTTAATTTAGATCTTTCGTAGAATTATGCTATACAGTCATTATAATTTATATGTATTTACAAAATCAAAAATGAAAACTAGTGACTGCAACTTATCGAAGTGTAGATCATACAACTTATAAGGGAGTTGATAGTACTGATGATCACATATGAATTTATTTTCCAATGCAATCTCCATTTTTTATTTAAGAAGGTCCTTCGCCTTACGAACTAGATTTAGAAATAATTGTCACAGTAATTCGAAATTTCTGTATTTTAGAGGGATTATGTAACGGAACAAGACTTAAATTAACAAAATTGTTTAAGTGTAACATGTAACAGGACTTTTCCAGCATTATGATTAACCAAATAATCCACAGCGATGCATCGAAGGAGGTATAGTTATATTTTGAATTATGTATGTTAATTTATTGTATTTTTTAAATGTATATTTTAATATTAATTCAATAAATTAAACTATCCTGCTTGAAATTATAATAATAATTATCCTTTCGTACTCCTTAATTTTAAATTAGGTATTTTTATACATCAATAAATTTGAAGTAAATCGAAAATGTGATTAGTAACCAGAAAAGTATTTTTAAAAGAATAATAAGCAATGTTAATGATATAACTAACTAATAAAAAATCGTCATTATGAACAAATTACAATAATAGATTGTAATTGTAAAAATTTGTAAAAATAAGGTTAGAAAAAAGTGTACAAATTGAGTAGAGAATTATTTATTTACTCAATAATTACTAAATTAGTAAAATAAAATAAATTTGTTTATGTGTAAATAATGATAATTATTCAGAAAAGCTAAAACTAATATCAATTATTTTGGAGCAACAGAAAAATTTATTTGGAAAAAGATGTTAGGAAATGAAAAATTTTCTGGAAATTGGAATAAATTTTGGAAACAGCACGAAAAACGTATATGATTCAGCGTTGAAACAATACAAAGAGTCATAAGTACTTGCAAAATTACTTCTTTAAAGATATAGTTGGCGGGAAGTCGAATGGCCGAGCCGCACAGCGGCCCGGAAATTCGACTTTCGGAAGAGGTGTACAGAAAAATATTTTGCTTTACGGCCCTTTGTATTTCTTTCATTTATTAAAAGCTAAAAAAAAACAATTTCCTGCAGTAAGTTTATTAATAATTTAAAATGCAATCGTACGTTTATGTTTTAAAATAGAAAAGAAAAATGAAAGAATATTTAGTAGCAATAAAGGATAATAAAAGAAAAGGATTTCACTAAAGTAATTTAGCCCCCCCCCCCCCGCCTTTAGCAGGAAAATTTATTGGAAAAGTAATCAAGATACAATAAAGAATAGCTCATTAGTAGCTCATTCTCTTCCATGATACTTTGTCAGCTATAACAAAATTATATATTTAAATTTCTTAAATAGCACACCACAGCCCCAACTCAACCTAGTCTTATCCTAATCAGCCACCCCCTAAGTCCTTACCTAAAATTTAGTTCTTTGCTTTGCAAAGTTATCCTAATATTATCTTCTACATTTCATAATTGTCGTGACTATGTATAGTATTTTTTTACCCGATCATCTAAATCTGTACTTCAGTAAACATTTGATTACACTGTTATTTACATAAATTTAAACATATAGCCCATATAATTTTTATCTATATATTCCAAAACTCCTATGAGGCATATGAACAGGTGAGCTTAATTTTTACTTTGTTATAATTACTTCTACAATTTTACAAAAATTCTTGAAATATATTGGAATATTTACGACAGTACATACATGTGTGTAGTGATCCAAATTTTATATAATGAAAAAAGAATCACAACAATGGAAGTTAAGACAAATAAATCTTCTTATGAGACTGCAAAACTATGCTATATTTTGAAAATTAATTAAATCATATAATATAAACTTAAAAGTAATAAAAAATTTATTTATATAGGAAAAGTTTTCCTGAAAAGCCAGTATGATCTATAAAAACAGCATAAGAGGTATGTGGATCACCAGTCAGAAAGACAGTTGTTTTAGATCTTTTGTAGAATTTTGCCATACAGTCATTACTATTTATATATTTTTAACTAAAAAAATTAGAACGAACGGCAGTAATTTATTAAAGTGTAGATTATACAACTTATAAGGGAGTTGATACAACTGATACTAACATATACACTCATTTTCCAATGCAATATTTAAATTTTATTTAGAAAGCTCTTCCGCCTTAGGAAATAAATTTGAAAATAAATGACTTTGTCACGGTGATTCAAAATTCATGTGTTTCAAAGGGATAAGATAACGAAACAATACTAAATTTAGAATAACTAAATTATCTATGTTTAACATGTAAGCCGACTTTTCGAGCCCCGAGATTAACCGAATAATCCACAGCGATGTATCGGAGGTGGTGTAGTTATATTTTGAAATAAGGTGTTTGGTAATTAAATGTAGATTCAGAATATATTTTAATATTTAATCAATTAATTAAATTATCTTGCGTAGAATCATAATAATTATTGTCTAGTAGTATTGCTTTATCTTAAATCAAATATTATGAAATGTAAATGAATGTAAAGTAAGTCAAAAATCAAATTATTAAGAAATAAAGTATTTTTATAAAAATAATATGCAATATAAATAACATAACTAACCAATAAAAAATCGTATCAATAAACAAATTATAATTTAAGATTGTGATTGTAAAAATTTGTAAAAATAAGGTTAGAAAAAAGTGTACAAATTGAGTAAAGAATTATTTATTTACTCAATAGTTACTAAATTAATAAAATATAATAAATTTTTTTATGTGTTAATAATGATAATTATTTAGAAAAGCTGTAACTATTATCAATTTTTTTGGAGCAACAGAAAAATTTATTTGGAAAAAGATGTTAGGAAATAAAAAATTTTCTGGAAATTGGAATAAATTTTGGAAACAGTACGAAAAACGTATATAATTCAGCGTTGAAACAATACAAAAAGTCATAAGTACTTGCAAAATTACTCCTTCAAAGATATAGTTCTTCAAACGTGGTGTACATCTGTTAAAGGTCTTCATATTACAGAAAGAAATTACCTGAAATTTTTCTTTAAAAAAAATAATTTTCTCGTCAATTATTTGAACAGAAACTTTGATTCTATAAATATTTGCAGGAAAATTTAAGTGATTTAATAAAATTAATACAACTGTCTAACTGTTATAAGACTGGGAGATAAAATATGCAATTAAACTTTAAATCGTTTTAATTATTAGTTTAATGGAGGAAAATCATGAATTTTATAATAAAATAATGAAACATACGATGATGTTAGTATTCAAAATCAAATACGGTTATGTACGATCCTTTAAGAAACTTAAGAACACATTGAAACTTTAACGATTGAAATCAAACGCTGAAAATCAAATGCTCCTGTTATTTACCTGATCGTACCTTAGCTGTAACAGGGGCCCAGTAAAGCCCTTATTACAGCCACGTTACGGTTTTAACGACATGCTGCAGTATTGAAGGAGGCTATATACATCTGTATATATATGGAGCTAGAGCAGCAGGGGCTTTATGTTAAGCAAGTCTAGAGGCACATGTTTGATCGCTCGCGCATAAGCAGAGAGCAATTTTTGACTTCTACGTATGTGCAGATGACGAAAATGCGTCCAAAGGTGCATGCTCAAGTCGAGCTTGACTTGCTTAAGATAAGTCCCTAGCAGCTGCGGCACACCATCATCGATGCTATCGTGTGCATGGGAGAGAGAAATACGGACAAGCAGGATAGCAGATTGCAGTAGTGTTTACAAAAGTAGCTGCCGACACGTGGAAAAATTTAAATGAGCTAAATGGGCAAAGCCGCAAAAAATCCAGTAACCTAAATCTTAAGCTTTTTAACCCAGTAACCCTTGGGACAGCGAATTTTTTTACATAATGAATTTATAAATTTTAAATATGTACACATACACACAGATATATACATACTATATCGTACGGTACTTATTCCGTGCCATGCTAGTGCAGACTGCAGACGACAGTCAGCAGTGGTGAAGGCACATGTGCCAACCTGTTTGTTTGTCGCTCTCTGCATTAGGCTCCGAAAAGGTCCCTATCGTATCGAAAAAAGATCTTGTTACACTTTTTTCGGTCGAGCCTCCATCCGCCCAAAGCCTGTAACGCGAGATAAGGAACTTCGTTGCAAAAAAATTTTTAGATATCTTATGAATATAATTTAAAAAAATATATTTTTGATCATCATTCAACTGAACTTATAATTGTTCAAACACTTTTTTTTTCCGAAAAGCAAGATCATCAAAATTATCTAATTTTTGCAAAAAAAAAAATTCTCTAAGGTGCAGGTAAATTGAAGGTTCCGCACATTTATACTGGAGTGATGTTTTTATTTATGTATCAAAGAACTATATTTTTTGCATCAGTTACAAAATCTGCTGTGAATGATTTTATATTTATACAAAATAAAGTCACTAGAAATATTTTCCGAAAAAAAATCATAAAAAATAATCATAAACGATAAAGCAACATGCCAGTAGATTCTTCTTTAAAAATGGAATAATTTTAAGTATAATATTAAAGAATCAAAATAGCATTCGAAAAATTAATAAATAATTTATTACGAATAACATAACATGGTCTTAAATAATTAGATAGTAAAAATTATTTTACCTTATTTAATATCAGTTTTAAAGAAAAACGTTAATTATATTCCGGAAGAAAAAAATTTATCATCACAATATTACAGTTTTTAATTTATCTTCATTATTTAAAAAAATTTTAAATCAATAATAAAACATATAAATGTAATAAATCTTTTCCAAAATTCAAAAAAACTCAAGTATTTCTATAAAATTTATTTTTATTATGCATAAGAAACATTATTCTCATGATAAGATAGATGTCATAAAAAAATATGAGAATCATAACAATAATAATATTGAAACGAATATTTAATAATAAATTTTATGTAAGGTATAACAGAAATAAAGGAAAAAACAGAAAAAAAATAAAAGAATAAAACAATAATTCATGTATATAATATAAATATGGGAGGCTGGTGCGTAAATCGCGCAAAAGTTGAAGCCCATGTATATATATATATATTTATATATACTAGTGGCAAACCCCATATTTTGATAAGTGTCAAAAAAGTTTTCTTTTAATAAAAATTTCTTGTCTTCTTATAGAAATTTTTAACAAAAGCTATTGGGATTGACAGGAGGTACGAACTGTATTATAGAGTATAAGAAAAAAGAGGATGGTAAAGATCGGTTGTCTGAAAGTGAGAAAAATCGAGCTTTGACTTTAGAGTGGTACAGAAATGACAGGTGCGGAAGTGACATTTCGAGCTTTGGATTACTATTGCTGCTTGTAGACGTAGCATAAACGATTTTCCGCTCTTTAAGCGTATGTTTTCAATAAATAATACAAGAACAAAGATGGTGCTCACCTGTACGAGTAACAGAGTAGTGAGCCAAGGGCGATATGAAAGTGACCAAAATTTTTGTGTACCCGAAAATAAAAAGTTCAAATCTGTAACAATTAAAGCGGCTGGAACTTTTGACGGCTTTGGCATGTGCGATTGTTCTATTTTGATGTAAGATTCGAATAGTGACCGCTAAAAGGCGTTACCAAGTACAATAACGTAGTTTTTAAAGTCATTTTCGCTACTATCAACATTTTAGTGCAAATCGTGTGACACTTAGTCTATGATGAAAACCTTTTCTTACTGATTAAGAATGAATGTTATCGTGGCATAAATGTAACATACGATGTCTATAATCGACAATGTATGTGCAAGGATATGCCAGAATATTTTTTTTTCTTTTTTTTTTCTATTAGGAGCTTTTATGCGCGAAATTGAGATTGGAAAGTCGTACTGATGTGACATTTTGACCAAATTAAAAAAAAAATTTTTAATTAATAGTCAAGGTATCAGCTTGAAACTTTTTTCCAAGAAAGTTTGACACTTTTGACGGAACTTCACACAATAAAAATATTTAAACTTTATTCTATTTTGTAGCATGAGCTGTGGACCTGAAGTGAGCCACTCACGGCAGAATCATCCATATACATATACATATGTATACGGAAAGAATTTATTAAGTTTAAAGAAGATAAAGTAAATTTTATAATGAATAGTTCAACAGCAGTGAACTTTTCTAATATCATAGGAAATCAGAAAGTATTATTGATTGCAAATAGAATTTTTAGTTATGGTCATAAAAAGTAAGCAGGCAAAATATTTATCACGTTCTAATAATTAAAAGAATTTAAAAAAATGTATCGGACCATAGAATCATTTTAAACAAAAAAAAAAAATAAACCTATTTCAACATCGGAAATACATTAATTTTGTTATTAAGAGTATTTAAAATTTTATTTTACATCAATAATTATAGAAATAGATTTATTTTATTATCATAATTTACAAATTTTTTTGTGCTTGTTTAAATTACTTTTACAATTAAATTTTTTAGTACATTTACTGCATGGATACAACTTATCATAATAAATTTTTTTGTGATTGTTTGAATACACTTTGTTTTCAAACTTTTTTTCACAGATTTTGCAATTGTATACGGCATCATTGTGTACTGTCAAATGTCTTATTATGTGACTCATACCTAACTCAGAAAATTTTAGTCCAATTTTATATAGTGGAAGGCTAACTCGAAATTATTTTTCACATGCTTACGTTATGGTCGAAAGTAATAGAATAAATTTTTTTAGGAATAATCAGAACAATTTAAGAATGGAATGCTATCAAGGTTTACTTGACCATGTAATAAATAGCGCTTCCTACGTTTCGAAAAATTTTTAAAATGAAAAAATTGGTAATCTCTTTATTTTACCATCATCATATATAAGAGGATCCAGGTATATGCAACAGCATTACCAAGATGCTATGGCTATCATGAAAAAATGTGGCAAGCCTGATCTATTTGTAACTGTTACATGCCATCCAAAATAGAAAGAATCAAAAATATCATTCTAAATTATTTTTCAAAAAACACAACAGTTAATGATATTCCAAGTATAGCAGTGAGATTATTTCAAATGAAATTACAATTGATTCTAGATGATATTAAAAACGGACTTTTTGGGAATACGATTGCATTCGTGTGTTGAATCGAATTTCAGCAAAGGGGACTACCTTATGCACACATTCTTGTTACATTACATCCAAATGATAAATTGATATCACCAAAAGATAAAAATAAATACGTTTCAGTTAAAACTCCATAAAAAGATATTGAATTGCAAAAGTTAGTCATAAAGCCTATGCTTAACGGACCACAGAGTATAAAAAGTCCATGTTATGATAAAGCCAGCACAATTTGCAAAAATAATTTTCCTAAAAAATTTTCTTTAGATACAAAATTCACGAAAAACGGTTATCCCGAGTACAAAAGATCTAACAATACAGACTTAAACTACGTCTACAGGATAAAAAATAGTAATGCCCAAAATTCCAGTAGACAATTCAATGGTTGTTCTATAAAATAAATTTTTATTAAGAAAATACAACTGTCATATTATTGTAGAATGCTGTGCGTCAATCCAAAGCATTAAATATATTTTTGACTATATTCACACAGGAGAAGATCGAGCTCTATGTAAATTAAAGAAACAAACGAAACCTGGCAAGGAAATATACAACGAAATTTTAAAATACATAGACGGACGTTATTTGCGTCCCATGGAAGCTGGATGTTGACTACAAGAATTTCCTCTTTGTGGACGTAGTTATTCTGTATTTCATTTAATAATTTATCTTAAAAACAAACAAAAAATCGTTTATGATGAGAAAAAAGTTTTTGAATCAATACAAAATTGGAAAACTCCATAAAGAGTGTGGTTTGAGCTTAATAAAAAAGATAAATTTGCTAACTCAACTAAATACATTAATATTCCAGAACATCACATATACAACCCTCAAACTAGAAATTAGATTAAACGTAAACGCGTGAAAAAAACAACAATTATTGGTCGATTAAATCTTGTTTCACTTAAAGATCAAGAGGAATTTTTTTTAAAGTTAATATTGAATAAAGTTAAAGGTAAAACATCATTTACAGATTTAAGAACTTGTGATCAAATTACTTATATTACTTTTAAAGAAACTGCTGTAGTAATGGGATTGGTAGAGCATGATTTACAATTCGACATTGTATTTGATGAAGCTTGCTGTGGTATGGTGCAATTCCAATTCCAACATTTTATTGCTTGGTTTATCATATCGGAACATTTTCAAGTTAACAATATTTGGAATCAATATAAAAAATTTTTTACCGACAATATTAAAATCGATAAAGAAAACCAACTTTTTTTACACTAAAACGAAATTTTTAAAGTTAATGACACGTCTTGTAAACGCTTCTGCTCACCAGAACCAAAAGAATAAAAAAAAAATGTAAATTTTAATGAAATAGACGAGATCAATTTTTGTAAACAGAAATTCAATAATTTTTTACAAATTGGAATAAAGATTAAAATTTTAAATTTTATGAAATAATAAACTGTAATAAAAAAATATTTTTCATTGATGGTCTAGGTGGTTCTGGTATGAAATTTTTATACAAAATACTAATTTATTACTTCCTATCCATGAATCAAAAAGTTATATCAATGACATGGACTAGAATGGCTTCAATTTTACTCCCAAAAGGAATGACAAGCCACAGAACATTCAGACTTCCTATTGATTTAAATACAATTGAAACTTTATTTTTAGAATTTCAATCTGACAAAAAAAATAACGTGAAGTAAGGGTCATTATTTGGGATGAATTTTCGATAATACCAAAAAAAGCATTAGAGATAGTTAACGGAACTTTACAAGATCTTTGTAATTCTGACAATCCTTTCGGTGACAAATTAATAATTTTGGGAGGAGACTTTAGACAAATTCATCCAGTTGTAATTAATTCTAATAAAATTAGTATTGTTACGTGGGATTCCGTTCGGTATGGTGATCGGGAAATATGTGCACAGCGAGTGAGTTTAATAGTTCTTTATTTAATTAGAGACTGAGGGAAGCGCCAAGTGTGAGTCACGAACCCGACCGGGTATGTCGGCTTCTCTCAAGTGTCGTGTCAAGTCTCTCTTCCTTCTCCTGACTCCCTCTCCCCTTGCCTACCGTGTACTGCCCCGTCCGAGAGGGCCCTCGGCTAGGGAAGGCCGGACGGACGTACAGCTATATGATATCGTACGTTACACGTTCCAGGCTGCGACGACGTCGTCCTTGACGGCAATTTTTATGTATGTTGAGGGTGGATGTTCGAGTAATGTTTGGGTACTGTTGTATGTGATCAATGCCTTTTTCCATTAAGGAGCAACGAGGTAGTCTTTTTCTGCTGATCCTCGTTTCCCCTAAGGGTTATATCCATGCTGTCTTTATCGTCTATACATTTTTTTCGTATGTGTAGAGCTCTTTCCTTCTTTAAAATATTTATAACAATAAGCTTATTTATTAAGGTTGTATTATATTATTTACATGGGGTGTTTTCCCCTTTATTTTATAAGACAAATTTTCTTATATGTACGATATATGCTCATTCTTTACGTGTACTATCATAATCTGGTTAGTAGTATGCATCAAATAATAATTAATTAGTATAAGTTACATCGTAGCAATAAATTCCTTAAGACTTATATACCTGCCTGGGCGCCCTTTTCCAACTAATGGATGTATGAGGTTACATAGGATATACATATTACAATTATTGTAAGTGGTGTCGGTGGCTAAGACCTTTCCCCGTCCGACATATCTCACTAGATTTTTTTTTTTGTTGTTAATATATCCACGCAACTATAGGTTTTAATTTTAGTATGTTAGTTATTTAATTGTTATTATCAATACTATTGTTATCCGTATCATTATTTTTATTCGAATCGAGGTTGTCGTTGTAAGGCTGTACTGCTTTCAAGAGAAATTAATTTCTCGTTCATGGCTTTTTGCCGTCGACCTGTAGGCCTCCGTTTAGTGACCCTCTGCTTCCGAGTTTTATTGCCAGGCTGGTGTACCTGCGTTTGGATGACGATCGGTCCCAGCGTGATGCTATTGTAGGCCGGTCTCCGTCGTGGGTTCGACTATGTCTGTGTCGACTGTTACCTGTGAACAATATATAACATATCAATAGAGAGGGGCCCCCCCTGGAAGCGGCACTTTCATTTTGGCGAGTGAGGAGAAAGAGAAGGTGCTTTAAGTAGCTACTATCTTTCGCACCCAGCATGCCCGCGTTGCAACGATATGTATGTTGCTATCGTTCATTAATTTCCTTTTCTACGCGATTTTTTTTTAGCATTCCCTCTTACACATAGTATTGCTGAACTTAATTTATTTCAAACCTTGGTTTACTTATTAATAGTCTGTCGTTTCGATTGATTCTGTTATTCCATCATTAATAAGGCAATCGTTCTTAAATGCTATTTTGCTATGTACAAGGTTGATTTTAGTGAAAGCCAGAGGATGTGTTAATTGCGCGAGCGATCAACTCATATTTAATTTGCATAGGACCTATCCACGACACTAATAGTTATTTAAGGGGTCTTTTTTTTCGATTGGAGGAACGAAAAATGTGTATAAGGCAGTGTGGGCGTTGGAAGGTATATTTTTTATTTTTAATAGGTCAGTTGTATTTTGTTGGTATTTGATAGAGGTTTGGTATTATCTGAAGAGAAGATTTCTGTAAAACTTTTTCCCTCTGCGAGGCTGATTCTCTCGTTCGAAAGCATCATGATGGAGTCCGCTGCTCTGGTCGTAAAGTAGATCGATTGCTTTCGACCGTGTGTCACTTTATGACTGCTGTGAGCCTTTCGTGATCGTACTCCATCGCATCTGTTTAGGGCGCTCTGACTGCGCTCGTGAGACTTGCTCAGGTATTACTTTTTTCAACAGTATTTTTCCCTTTCGTGAATGTACGTATGATGTTTGTCTCTTTTTCCACATTTTTACTTGTATTTTGTCTCGTTTAAAGTTTCAATCAAAAATTTTTTCCGTGATTATGTCGATCGATAATTATTGGATCTGGTTTTGCTGGACTATAATTCGCTCTTTTCTCTAGATTAGCGAAAAGATTGCCGGTCTTCTAGGTTAACCGATGGTAAACCTCTTTTTCTGCTATCATTAATTATTTTTCTTTTGAGGGTAATGAAATAAGGATTGTTTGTAAGGATCGTAATGAAAGGAATGTTACTGAGTAAATGGTTGATAAAAATGATTTCTATGAGTAAATATCGTTATTACTGAATGTAATAATTGTTAATTGAAGTGATTAATAGTATTTTGTAATCCTAATTTACGCCTTTTACACTTCCTTTGAAATCTACTAATCAAATATGTATTTGTTAAATATCTTTTTCTTTTGTCAATCATATTTTCTTTCTTATTTCATCTTATTATTTTTTTTTTTTCATGTAACAACACCTTTTTTTGTTATATTTTTTTTTTGTATGTGTAAGTTACATAATGTTCTTACGTTTTAATGCCGTTATCATAATTACAGTAATATGTATATCATAATAATTATTCTATTGCGGTATTATCACTAGATTTTTGTTTTTACTCCATTATTGTATCATTTGACCTTCTTTTTTTCATTTATGCTCCGCCTCCTTGCTACTATTTCATGCAAGAGATGGTAATGTAAACTAACGAATAATTGAAGGGTTGCCAGATATAAACTCAATAACCGTTTAATAATTAACTTATCCCGCATGTGGGCTGTACAGCCATTGTGCTGATATTAGAAAAAAAATTTTATCAACTTCCTCTTTCTCCTTCTATTACCCAATACACTCGAATAAAAATTAAATTTATCGTGGAACTCTATGTTTACACTACGTTTTTTTCGTTAAATGTTATTAACAATAGGGTTCGATATGTATTGTTCGGGGCTCGTTCCAGGGCTGCGAAAAATTAAAAAAAGAAGAGGGAGAGGTTCCACGTGCCGATTTGTGTCGGAGATTCCGCAATTCGTTTGAAGTCTCTGTCGTTTGTTGTACTCGTATTTTCGTGCTTGAGTGTTTTCTCACGCTGATAGAAAGAGTGTAGGAACACGTGGTCCCATTGTTTGTTTGCAATTTTTGATTATTTGCAATGAAAAAATTTTTTCTTTTATCTGTCCTGTATTGTCTTTTTATCCTTGTGTGTTTTCGTCTTGCAACTCTTACGTCTCTGTTATTAACGCATTTCTATCTTGAGGTGGAGCTTTTACTATGCATGCCTTTTTTATTTTGTCGACGTGTACTACTCTTATTTCTTCTTTTTGCTGTAGTTTAACATTTTTTCTGGCATAGTCAATTTTTGTTATTTCGTATGGCCCTTCGTATTGTGTGTTGTATTTACCCTTTGATAGTTCTTTGAGGACAAGCGCGGACTCTTCTTCCATAAAGAACTTGGTATTTAATTATTTATCATGATAGTATTTGAAACGGAATTTAGCTTGCACTTGTTTCATGGCTGCCCAGGTACGCATTTCCGTTAGGGAACCGGCGATTTGTTTGACATATATGTCATACGTTCAGTCCTCTAGTTGACATTTAAAGCTCGATGGTATGCAGGCTCTCTGTCCGAAAAATAGTTCGTAGGGCGTATATCCCGTACTCTTATGCTCTGATATGTTATATGCAACGGCACATAAGGGTAAAAGGTCATCCCATTTGTCATCTTTGTCGATGAACGCATTTAGATACTCACAGAGTACGTAGTGCAACCTCTCGATAGCGCCCTTACTTTGCGGATGAAATGATGTGCTTTCTATTTCGTCGATTTTAAACTGTCTAGCGAACTCCTCCATTGATTTATTCATAAAGTGTGTTCCTCTGTCTGACAAAAGCTTCTTTGGTGCGCCAAAGTATGCTATAAATTTGTTCGTGAGCGCTACAATTGTTCTCTGGCCATTGCTCTCTATACAGGTGCGAGAAGGATATATTTTGTCAGCCAGTCTTAAATAGTCAGTATATGTGTGTTTTCGTGGTCCGAAGGTTTATTTACAGGTCCGTAGAAATCGATAGATATTTTTTTAAAGGGCCTACTCGGAGTGTCCATGATTAGCATGGCCTGTTTCGTTTTTACCTGAACGAGTGTCTTGGTTTGACAAGACTTACAGCCAAGCACGAATTGCCTTACGTGCGGTTGCATATTTCTCTAACAGAAATCTTGTGCGATCATATTGTGAGCTATGTTCATTCCTCTGTTTCCACCTACTGCAGACTCGTGGTATTATTTTATGACTTTATATCATTGGTCAGCTGGTGGTACTATGAGTGTATTTGTGTAGAGTGTGGCTGCTACTCTGAGGTCTTTAAAAATTTCTTCCATTTGCTCCATCAAGTATTGCCACTGACTTATATTTGAAATCGCTAGGTCTCTTACAATCCCTGAGATTTTTATTTTATTAACCACAATTATTGCTCTCAGATCAACCAGACATTTTTTTATATCAGATTTCAGTGCGGTGTCGTCAAGGTGTCTTTCCACGTACATACGTATTACGTGTACCTTCCTGACTTTCGATAGCATAACGTTTCCAACTGATTTTGTTTTGTTGTTTATTGCTATCGGGTCTACATTGCCGAGTTCATAGAGTACATAAATGGTCTCGGTATCAGGGACGCTGTCCGTTATTGTGCAAAAAATAAAATTATCTAAATATCTGAATGGATAGTCCTCAACTTTTTTTACTTTTTGGAGTGGGGATTGGTCCTCATTTTCCCTCGGCCCCCATGTTGGTAGTTCTTGAAGATTCCTCGTTATGCATACTCTGTATTTTGCCAGAGCGCTTGCATTTATCATTTCCTGACTACTATGGCGCCCTTTTTCGCTGTCCGATTCTACGAGGGCCTTATTTAGGTCACTGCCTCGTTCTCTCTCACTCTCTGGCGATGAATCGGACGAGCTTTGTGAGTTGAGTGATGATAGCGGCTCTCGTGGCGGTAGGGGTTCCGGTGTAGGTGACCTGCGTTCCTCGGGTGTCTTCTCCCCATCGTTTTCTGATAGCGAGGGGTCAGACGCCCCCTTATGGTCTGGCGGTGGTGGAGGTTTAGGTGGGTAGAGTGATAATGCTGATTTTCATTATCGCTCGACTTGTTGATTGGTGGTGAGATTTCATTTATAATTTTCTTGACTAGTGCCTGATAGTGTTCTTTTTTGAGGTGTATATGTTTAAATTGTATACCCTCTTTACCTACGAAATGTTGGTAAATCGTAGGTTCTGGTGTCGCTTGAAAGTGTATTCATATTTTTTCCTCGTATTCTTGGGAAAATATGAAAGCGTATTCCCTGTTGCCAAACTAATCCCTGTCATCAAGGATTATTTTTGTGCCTTTGGAGTCTTTACATTTCTGTAACCATTTCGATTTTAGTAGGGCCCTTCTAAATCGGTCCGTTGATATTTTTTGTCCATATAGGAGTATAAGAGCGTGAAAAAAACAGCTTCTATCACAAGGTACATCAACCATCTCGAGTATTTTATGCGGCTCCGCACAACCTGTCCCGCTTTTTCGAGTTCTTGCATCCTCTCGTTCATTCACTTTTAAATGGCGCTCGTCTGTGCTTCTCGTCGGATACTCATGCATAGATTCTGACTCCGGGTTTTCCATTGAAATCTTAGCACTTGACATCCACAGTAACTTTCGCTTGAAAGTTGTCTATCGAATCGTCAAGTATCGCCTCGATTTTTTCTGCCTGCTGCTTTTTCCTGGTTGCCCTTCTACCTGTGGCGAGTCATTAATCCGCTCCTCATTATTTATTTTCCTACCACCCGTTTCACTACCTGAAGTAGCTGGCCGTTCATGCTCGCCCACCTGCGTTTTATTCTGCTCGAGCACTTCTCGGCTACTCCCTCTGTTTTTCTTTTCCTTACTTACTTTCTTTATCTCTCCCGCGGTTGTCATCGTACTTTATACGGTATTCCTGGCTCTCTGCTCTCTTTCTCTCTCGGCTGCTTTTGCTGTTAGGCTTGCTTGTGCTAATTGCCGGTCCCAATTTTTATGACATGTAATACTTTTGGTCGATACTTGATGAAGATTTAAATCCATATTTAAATAAATAAACGAGTTTATAAGTTAATCTTCACAATTTTATTCGTCAGGTGTTACAATTGTGAAAATTAACTTATAAACTCGTTAATTTGTTTAAACACTAATTTTTATGTCTCTTTTTCTCCATCCGCCCCGTCCTTCGCGGCTGCCAATGTGTCGCAGTGTGCTATTATTATTTCCTTCAACTTATCTTTTGGTTTGGGTGTATTGAAAATTTCTGCGGGTTTTCTATGTAGTGTATCTAGCTGGCGTTTACGAGTCCTACGTTGTAAATTTTGTGCTTTGTCCCTTTTGACGAAAGGCGTACTTGTGAGCTTTAATTCTTTCTGCATATTGCTCTCTTTCCGTATGTATGTAAATTTTTCATTAATTGGCCCCTGCGATAGAATTTCTCCGTTACTATCGCTTGCTGCAGTTAGCTGTATTCCCCCCTTATCCTTTTTATTTGCAGTTTGTGCTGGGAGCTTACGTGGTCCATCTCTTTTTTTGTTGCTGTGCCTACTTTTAGTGTTTTATTTCTTTGTGATTTTGTCTTCGGCCATTCCAACTCCGAGTCCACGTCACTGGCGTTGCTTGGTATATATTCGCTTGAAATGCTATTTTTCCGGCGCTACTTTTTCTTTACCTTGCTGTCCGGTTTGTCTGAATCGGAAATTTCTATTGGCTTTTTCCTGTTTTTTTTTTATTTAATTTTATCCCGTCTTGTGCGAGTCTTGTATGTCCTCGCCAATAAAGCGTTTGTGTCACCAAATCCCTCATTTTCCTGTTCCTCTGCGAGTTCGTATAACTCCCTACGCGGTAATTCGACGTTTTTCTCTCCATCTCTTAGGGTCGGGTTGCGCGACAATGCGTCATGTGCTTTATTAACTCTTCCGGGCCTATAGACAACGTTGAATTCGTATTCACGTAATTCCGCCTTTAGTCTCGTAAATCGCAAGTCCGGTTTTTTCGATGTCTGGAAATATTTCAGAGGCTCGTGGTCGGAAACCACTGTTAATTTCGGTCCGTACAGGTATGTTCTGAATTGCTCCTTTGCGTATACTATGGCGAGCAGCTCTTTGTCGTACGTTGCGTAGCAAAGTTCGCTACCTTTAAGAGAGCGTATTTGCAAGGGTGGTCTTCGCCTATTTTACCTTGACTCAATATTACGCCTATCGCGTAGTCTGATGCATCCGTTGTAACTATAAACGGCTCAGTCATGTCCGGCACTAAGAGTACGATCTCGCTGCACAGAGTGTTAACGAGAGTGTCAAACGCCTTTTATTGAGGTTTCTGCCACTTAAATTCCGTGCCATTTCGTAAAAGTTTTGCTATCGGTTGTGCTATTTTCGCGTAATTTTAAAAAAAACGACGGATGTATCCCGTGAGACCTGAAAATTGTTTTATTTGCTTTGCGTTTGTAGGTCTTAGATAGTCTTTTACGGACCTAATTTTTCAGGATTTGTTTTTATTTGTCCGTTGCTGACTATGTGGCCTAATACGTTCGCCTCATGATTAAAAAATTCGTTCTTTTTTGGTTCAATTGTTAAATTGTTTTCTGCTAACCGTTTTAGCATCCTCTTAAACCTCCTTTCATGTGCTTCTATCGTCTCAGCGAACACCATTATGTCATCTATAGAAACTTCTATTTCATATCCTTGAAGATCCGCTAGCACTAATGTTATTGCACGCCCGAATGTGTTTGGTGAATCTGGACATCCCATTGGCATGAGCTTATATAGGTAGTGCTTATCTGGCCCTGAGAAGGCTGTTTTATGAGCGTCTTTCTCGTCTATTTTGAATTAAAAAAACCCCATTTTTAGATCTGCGACAGTGATGTAGCGGGCGGATGCGAGGTGATTTAAAATATCATTCTGAAATGGTAGTAGATGGAACTAGCCAACTGTTGCTTCGTTGAGCAGTCTAAAATATGTCACAACTCTCCAACGTTTTTCTCCAACGTTTTTCTCCATTCGGCCCCGGGTGTTTTGGGACTATCCATGTGTTGGAGTTATATGGTGACATAGATGGCTCAATTATGCCTTGGTTTTCTAATTTCTTTAGTTCTACGGTTTTCATCTGCTGTCTTAGTGCTGCCGGATACCTAATCCTTTTTGCTGAGGTTGGTTTTGCAGTTATTGTCGGTATCTTGTGTTTTAACAAGCTCGTCACTTTTGAAGGCTCTCCGTCGAGGCCAAACACACAAGGGTAGAATTCTATTAATTCACGCACATGTCGTAATTCTTTTTCATAACAACCCGTCGTGTTTGCTAGTCTTAATATTTCCTCTATCCTTGCTTCTTTATTAATTTATAACCGTTTATTTTCCAGCTTGTCGTCTTTTTCGGTTTTACTACGTTTTTCATTAATTTCGTTCGAATTAAAAAATCCTATCATTGCCTCATGTAAGCCTTTAACGTTGTCCCCATCGACGCTGTATAGCTCCGCCCTGTGAATTATCTCACATGCTAGCAATTCTACGTGAGGCACGGGTATTTTTATTGGTCCGTCAGTAATATTAATACTTTCGGCGCATACGTTGTCATTGTTGTTGTTTGCTATAAAGTTACTAATTAAAATGCCCTCGTGCGATTTTTACAGAGGTAATTATCCAACCAAAATATTTTTATACTTCTCTTTCACATGTGCAAAGATTATTTGTTTTGATCTTGCGCGGATTTCGAATGCCTCTGGCTCCAGCAGAGGTATCTCGATGCCACTTAAAACTAATAAATTATTCTTGGTGCATATATGGCCGTCATATTCCTTCAGTACGTCCCATCCAATTAATCCTTCTACCTGTATCGGAAAGTTGTTGGGGACAACATGCAGCGTGCATGTCAGCTCATTTAGTGTCAATTTTACCGTTCCGGACGTGCACCGTGCTCCGTGTGTCATTCCGATTATCGACACTCGCTCGTTATAATTTATATATAAGCCTTGACCTACTACCCGACTCGTAATAATCTTTACTGTTTGAAGCGGCTTATCTGTCTCTTTATTGCACGCTCCCTTTTTTGACTCTAAGCTTTTAGTAATAAGTTGTAAATCAATAATGTTCTTATAGTTTCAATTTACAGCTATTTCGGAGCTCCTCGCAGGGTCGGCTGCTAGTGACATTTTTTCTTCGTTTTCCTTTTTTTGCTCTTCCATGAACTGATTTTCGACACATTTTCCTCCGATGCTTGCATTATATGACCCCGCTGGTTGCTGCTGGTCTCCTTCAGCCGCTCTATTCTCTCTCTGTAGAGTTTTTTTACTCTCTTTCTCTACTACCGGGACTCGCTTGACGCTTAGGGAGCACGACGAGCCTCCTGCGAGTTTACATGCTGCGGGCAAGGGTCACTTTCTCTATTATTGGGCCCGTCTCTGTAATACGGCAGGCTTTCATCTTGGTTGTGTCTTTGTTGATTGCCGTAGTCGTTAGTGTTACTCACATTGTAACCGCTATGATAGTTATTTCCATAGTTTCTTGAATAACCGTTGCTTTTTTTTAGTGTATTGCTGCCCCTGTACGTGCTGTTATAGTTGTTGGTACCCCCGTAGTCTTGGCTGTATCGCTGATATCTATTATAGTTCCCGTTTTGTCTACCATTGCTTCTGGTATATGTTCCGTAGTTATTATTATAATTATTATCTAGTCGGTTTGTGAAATTTTGCTGTGTCGGGTCAACTCCTATGTAGTTTTCATAGCGTGACGCCCGGCTTCCCCGTTTCTTCTCTGCGCCTTGTTGTCTTGATCTTTTCTTATATCGTTCTGGAGATTTCAGCACTGTTTATCGTTGTGATTTTAGCGACCGCAGTATATGCAGCCCTTCTGTGGTGCTGCTTGGGCATAGGCCAGTGTTATATGTGTTCTCTCATCTAAGGTTTTCAGTTTTTCGTTTTTTACGTCAGATAGCAACTTGTAGCAGTCCCTTGTTTGGTGTGTACCGTGTCTGTTACAGTACAGACATATTTTATCATTTCTTACGCGGTTATCTTTTCATATTAGCTCGGTTGCCAAGAGGTATGTCAATTCGTCGTTTCCAGCCAGCGACACGCTTTCTGCAAGTCTTACATGTGCCTTGTTTTTCAGATACACCAGATCACGGAGTCTATACTCGTTTTTTAGTCTCTGTGCCATTACTAAGGCCTCTTGTAACGATCTTGGATTGGTACTTATTACTCTGCAATCGAGCGGGTGACGTAGTCCATTTATTAGTTGTTTTATAGTCTCTTTTTCCATATTCATTTTATTTCTGTGCCTACCCTTCCTTGTCAAGTTTGGGTTTGCAACGTAAGTCATTATTTTTCTATTATGTAATTCCTGTACCCTAAGTGTATAGTTTTCGCCACTTTCATGTTCGTACTGTCGAATAACCTTCAGGTTTGCTATAAGCGTGTCTACTTGCCCCAAACCTCCATATGTTTCTGCCAGCTGGTATAGGAAGTCTTCTATTGTGTCGTATTGCGTTATGCATGTTGCGAATTGGGCCGCTACTTGTCCCCGCAATTTATAAACTAATGTACCCAGGAAAAATTCTTGGTAGTCGGGCCCTATGCTCTGACCCACTGTCATCACCATTTGCTTAAAAAGTGGTAGTTTTATCGGATCTCCGTTAAACAGAGGTATCATAAATGGCTAAGTGATGTGAGTGCGTTCTGCTATGGTCTTGTGATCGGCCACGCGTTTGGGGAGGGGAAGCAAGCTGAATTGTATACGTAATATCGTTGGGTAAAGTCATGCTATCTCTCTTAGTTATTGCTTTCTCGGGATTGGGGGTGCAGTGGGGCTGTCCATTTTAAGTGTCTATTGTCGTGTAGTATCATTAAGTATCTGTCCTCGTCTTCATTCTCATCGTTTAAGTCCCTGTTGTATCCGTTTCGTGCCATCGATGCCTCGTCGAATCTGACCTCTCTATGTGATGCTGTAGTCGATATCCCCCGTAGCCCCTATCTGTATTAAGTAGCGGTCCCTATTCGTGGATCGCGGCAATTTGCCCCCTGCGTCATTATTTTAGTCCTGTTTGATAATCCGTCTTGTATGATTGTGCCGAGGTCACCAGTTTTCTCGTAACCTGTTGTTTAGTTTCAAACGCCGTCCGTGCGGTTGACCTGTTCATCAATAATTGTAGGGTTCGCATGTTCTCCCTCGATAGTGTGCTCGTTATATCAGCCCATACTTTCTTCTCTTCATCGAGAGTTTGATCGTCTGAGAGTATCGCTATTGAGTTCCTGTTATCGGGGTCAATGAGTTGTCTAAGTGTTTGTGTGACGTCGCTGTTATATTCGTTTTAGAGTGCTGTGAGGCCTTTGTTTTTTGATTTCCATGGGAGAAGTCTCTGGACCCTGTTCATGAATATTCCTGCCTACTTATGTCTTTGGTCCGTTGTCGTCCCGTTGTCCTGCCCTAATATGTCTTCCGCATTAACTTCGTCTGTTATTCCCAAGTGTTTTTGTTCCCTGTTTTCCGCTTCGCCTATTTAATGTGTTGAAATTTCGTCATCGGCCAACAATTTTTCTGAGCCCTGTCCGTGCGAGTCAGTGCTTTGTCTTACGGTCGCCATTTCCTGTTATTATAGAATAAGAGTTTCCTTTTGCCGACTAGCCTCTCTTATTACCCAGTGTCCCCTTTTAGTGTAAAGCCTGGATTTATAGGTCGGATTTCGCGTTCCGTTCTTATTTTTATGATTTTGTTTTTCTTGTTTTTCTCGTGGTGGCTGCGTATTTATGCTATGCGTCACCTTATTATTTCGCCCGCGTTTTCTCAAACTTTCTCTTTTTTTCTTAAATATTATTCGGGGCTGTGAGCAGCAGAGTTTTCCTGCTTTACTTAATTTCTATTTTTTTTTCGATGCGTGGGCTCTATATAAAATAACTTCAAAATGGGTTTTTTTCCGCGTTTGTTGTCAATTAGGGACGCTGCGTTAGTCTTTATTTGTTGTATTTATGGTAATAATACTATTGGCGGAGCCGATTATCTTATCCTGCAAGCCTACGGATTTATTATATAAATCACTACCTTTTACAGTATACAGAAAACAATTTCCGTTGACTTTAGCATTTTCCATGACTATTAATAAATCACAAGGCCAAAGTTTCGATTCCGTAGAATTGTATTTACGTAAACCATTATTATCTCATGGACAATTGTACGTCACGTTATATAGATGTAAAAATTCTAAAAATATATTTATTTAAAATAAACCTACAGATAAAGACCAATTTTAAAATATTCTATGGAAACAAATATTTGATTGGTAGAATAAATTTGTTTGCTAGTTTCACATTTCTTAACACAAGAACATCAAATAGCGAAATTATCATCAATTTTTATCACTTGAAAGTTGTAATTTTATTTTCAAACAACAATAAACAACATTTTACAATAAAAAGACTAATTATACATTTTTCTTATAGAATATGGATAAAATTCAATTTGAAATTGAAGAACATATAATTACTTTATGATATAAGTTTAATCGTTTTTTAATAACAAATAAATAACAAAAATAAATTTTGTTTCTTTTTCTTTAGCGAGAGTAATTTATATAAATGTCAAAAATGTGTTTTGAAATTTACATCCGAGGACGATTTAAATTTACATATGTAAACACATTCAAAACTACATCACAAATGTGATGTTTGTAAAATTGTTATCAATAAATACAAGAATTACGCTCGCCACAGAAGGAGGCATGAAATTAAAAAGAAATTTAGGTGTACAAAATGTGACAAAATTTATAAAAGACAATACCATCTTACGAGACATATGACTTTACATCAAGATGAATCAAATAGGAAAATTTGTAATGTATGTGGAAAAAGATTTTCACGCAACGATTATGTGTTAAGAGATTAGCGAAGATGTAAGAAAAATAAAAAGAGATGATTTTTATAAAATATAATCATTGTTTTTCTTGTCTATATCGCCTTGACAAAAATTAAACGTTAAATAGGACTAAGGGGAGTGAAAAAAAGTAAAAGAACAAGAGGAGAACTGTAAGTGACGCTACAACGAATATAACCACACAAAGGACAAAAATCTAAATATTTACTTGAGAGGTAGATGATAAGGCGGTGAGGGGGAGCTGAGGGGGCGCGGGAGGGGAAACTGAGGGGATCAGGGGGGAGGAAGAGGGGGAGGAATAGGAAGAATTTATGGGGTTAAAAACAACGTAAAAATGAACGAATTCTAATGCTATTTGAGGAGGAGAGAGGGGGATAGAGTGGGTCGCTGAGGTGGCGGGAGGGGGAGGGAGGGGTAGGTAAATGTCGCTACATTCCTATAAAACTGTATACTATAGAAATATATATAGGTGGACCAGCGTATGCATATTTACAAACATCATGCAGATATGCACATACATACGTTAATTAGTACATCTATAAATATATATATATGGGAAATTCCACGTCAACCGAAACAGAAAAAAAATAGAACTGTCTGAAATTTTGTGTATACGTAGCTTATGATCAAGGAAGTCAATTCTTAAAATTTAAGAGCTCAAGTCACGGACGGTCACAAAATTTGAATTTTTGCCTTTACCAACAATTCATAAATTTTGTAGGCAAATGGACGCGTATAATAAAATTTCAAAAAAATAGTAATTTTTGTAGCATTCTTTCCGTAGATTACGATAAAAATATTTTTAAATTGGTTAGGTTAGGTTTTAATCATTTTTTAGTGATTTTAAATATTATAATTGAAATTTAGGGAAGTACGACTTTTTTGAAATTTTTTTTTTACCTTCTATAGATAAGCTCGAACCTTGTACTTTTAAATTGTATTTGTCTTTTAGTGGGATTCAAATTAATGTAGCCGCTAGAGGGCTCTGAAGAAAAAAATTCATTATTCTTACGTAATTTCTCGTTGGATTCACAAGAATTTTATAGAAAAACGAAATTAAAATA
>JAPYYV010007298.1:0-14920 GCA_030522625.1 Copidosoma aretas | reverse complement strand
TTACGAACCTCGTTACGGCCCTCGCCTTCGGCTCGTGCCGTAAACTTCTCGGTTCGTAAATATAAGCCTTTCCGAACTCGTACGAAATATACTATTTGTTCGCTAAAAAACTGTACCAATAATAATAATATGTACTTATGTAGCAGCCTGCAAACAGGTAACTATAGATTTTCCTTTGCAGGACTGCAAATGAAACGATGCTTTGCTCCGTATAATGTTGTACTCTCGGGTAAAAAAAAAAAAAAGTTCTACCAGCGAATAATAATAATATAAGCTGATTTGATTAACCAATAAAATTCAAATCAAAGTCGCTTCTCTCGATAATCATCCAACTTCACTACGTTTTCACGCATGTGCTGGTGTGACAATCTGTACATTTTAGCCATATGTTTTTTTTTCAGTCCTCAATTAACAAAGTGTGTTGAAGCTAAAATTCACGGACTTCCACGCGTGCGCGATTCTTTGTCGCAAATTATCTAACCGAGGGACTTTGTGCCCTATTTCGACAAGCTATTGCACGTATACTATAAAATAAAACGAAAATTTTTGCAGGTAGAATATTATCAACCGCAAAGATGTTTGTAACATTAAAAAAAAAAAAATAATAATTCAATTGAAATATTCAACTTATTCAAAAATTTTTTGTCTGCTTAGTATGATTTCTCGATCCGCTCCTTTTTCTAGAAAATAAATCAAAAGTTCTGACGGCTAAAAGCACGTTTCTAGACACGTTACGCGTTCCAAAGAAGTTCAAAGAATTTCGGTTGAACAAAATTTTATTTGTGGAAAACAGAATTTATTTGTAAGAATGAAGTTTTAATATTTTTTTTCATAACGTCAAAAACATTAAACTGTAGTAACAACATTACAACGTTGATAAGAACGTCTGACGTAATATTTACTAAAAATGCGAAAGTATCTTACACATTAAAATATTTTCCAATTACAGAAAATGCTTAAAAAACTAGACTGCAAGTACAGAATGTAAATTAACGTACAAACGAAATGTTCAAAATACAGTGAGATTCTGATGATTGATTTTACTTCTTGTTAGCGAGTAATAAACTTGTGAATTTACTTTCCACATAAACCAATAATCTATTAATAATAATTTATTTTGAACGTTCAGTTCAGAAAGAAAAATTGATCTATCATAATTATTTTTTAGGCAACATAAAAACTAAAATTTGATTCAATGAAAAAATTTATAACACCACTAATATTTTTTTTTTAATTATGTCATTGTTAATACAATAACTTCTTATATGCAAAGATCATGTGGTCAATTTATTTATAAAACTCTTATCCCCAACATGTACCACTTTGAACAATCTTATTTCAACTTGGTAAGAAAATTCGCAAATGTTTAAGCACCTAATTACCAAAAGTAAATTCATTCTCAGTCTTATCACTGGGGCTCATTATTATGATATCATTCAAATCTATCAGCATTGGTTCTTACACTTTATTGAATGATACATTAATGGATGCTCTTCTGAAATTCAAAAAATAACAATAGTATCTACTTTTTGTTATAATAATAATAATAATAATAATAGTAAAAATAAAATTGTGTACATACTGTTACTTGTATCTGGGACAGAAATCTCCATCCACTCATCACTCCCATCACAACAATCACAGACACCATCATTAACTTGGTGTGAAGGAATTTTGTCTGGAAAGAAAACAAACGACAGTTGTAAGAGATTGAAACAAAAAATCATTGCAATATTTTGCAAAGAAAAAAACGTACATGGAAACTTTTTTGAAGTAATTTCACAATAAAATTTGCCATTGTTACAAGCACTTGTTCCTGGCTCGTCACTACCATCCTCCAAACAATCACAGTAGTCATCGTTAATCTTAACAAAATCTATCTCCTCCTTAGTACTATAACAATTGAATTTTCCGTTGGCATTCGGAAAGTACTTCATAACATCTTCCAAACGAGTTCCACGAAGCGATATGGTGTTGCCTTGTGGATCTGTCAAGAGCTTTGAATGCTGCAGTTCACCCCATTTGGACATTATCTACAAACACAAAAAATTAATTTAAACATAGTTAGAAAAATACAATAGATATTATACTCTATTAAGCTAATAATTATTGCCCTTTAGAAAAACAAAACTAGACACACAATAAGGTGATATAAAAAACATATCTCACCTTCTTGGCTGCCAACTGCTGCCGGTGTCTTATACTGGCATCGGTCGAAGTATCACTTAAGCTCCCGGACGATGTGAGCTTGCTCATGTAGTCGACCTGGACGATCACGAAGGCCAAAGCCGTCGCCAGTAGCAGGATTTTCCAATTTCTCCACAGAAAACGCTGCCAAAACGGCGAGTAGTAGTCGGCCGACATGGCAGAAGCTCCGCCACTACGCTCATGTGTTCTTTGCTCGACTCTTTACTTTACCGTCGTCGGGGGAGTTTAATTGGCGAAGACTT
Organism: Copidosoma aretas; assembly: GCA_030522625.1. Lineage (NCBI taxonomy): Eukaryota > Metazoa > Arthropoda > Insecta > Hymenoptera > Encyrtidae > Copidosoma > Copidosoma aretas. The sequence goes on along the minus strand of JAPYYV010007298.1, from coordinate 12,470 downwards.
AGAAATTGTTCGCTCAAACGCGATTAAAAGTGTCCGCGTGTACACATTATATCACCGTTAGCTCGGCCGGTGACAGACAAAATAAATAAACAACAACGGCATCCTTGGTAGCACCGGAGTCCTAACCTTAAATGAAAACAAACTTATAATATCGAGACACTTTCGATTTAAAAGAACACTCGATCGATAAATTGTTTATTGAATGGCTCGACGCCTCCATCGATATCGAAGTATATCGAACAGTATGCATAATATATATATATATATATATATATGATTATGTATATGGTGATGTTTAAATAACCTAAAAAGCTCAGTTTGTTTTGAAGCCGAGTAGTGTTTGTTTATTATTTTTTTTACGGGTATAAAAAGTGTTAATTTAGTGCAAAAAAATGTCTATCGAAATAGAATCTGCCGAGTAAGTCAGTGATTGCTTTGTTTTGTAAACTTAGTGACTGGGAATTAATTTGGTTTTCTGCTATCGAGTTTTTTCGTTTGGTTTTTGAGCATATTTTGTTTTCTCCAGAGTACCTACTCGTGTATTTTTGAAAATATGTTTGTCGTTAAATATTTAAATTGGTAATCCACATGCGACTAACAAATTTTTCAATGTTACATTACTTTTCAGTGTAATTCGTCTTATTCAGCAATATCTCAAGGAATCTAATCTTGTGAAAACTTTGCAAACCCTTCAGGTAGTACACAGCAGACATAATAGTCGACCATCGAAGTGAAATTAATTTCAGTAAAGCGAAAAATGTTTTAGGAAGAGACAGGTGTGTCGTTAAACACAGTTGATAGTGTGGATGGCTTTGTAGCTGACATAAATAATGGCCATTGGGATACCGTACTCAAAGCTATACAATCTCTCAAGTTACCAGATAGGAAACTCATTGATTTGTATGAGCAGGTAATTTTTTTATAACGTGCTTATTTTTCTATTTCTTATTGTTAATCATCAGTGATAGTTTGATAACAGTAAACATATAAATTGCAAATTTACATCTGCATAATTGACTATTTTCATTTCCAGGTTGTCATGGAGTTGATTGAATTACGAGAACTCGGAGCAGCTAGAAGTTTACTGAGACAGACAGAACCAATGGTCATGATGAAACAGCAGGAACCGGAAAGATATATTCATTTAGGTAAATTTAACAAATATAATTTTGATACTTAGTCATAATACCGCGATGTTAAAAAGCGATTTGGTTTGGTTCTCAGATACTGTGCAAGTAAAATGAAATACAATATATAACTTTGACTTGCATTTTATCAATAATTTTACAGAAAATCTTCTTGCCAGATCATATTTTGATCCGAGGGAAGCATATCCAGATGGAAGCACAAAAGAAAAAAGAAGAGCATACATAGCAATGTCTCTATCAGGAGAAGTATCAGTAGTACCATCGAGCAGATTGTTAGCGTTACTCGGACAGGCCTTAAAATGGCAGCAACATCAGGGTCTCTTGCCTCCAGGCACGACCATCGATTTATTCCGTGGTAAAGCTGCCGTTCGTGATCAAGAGGACGAAAAATACCCTACTCAATTGACAAGACAGATCAAATTTGGTACCAAATCGCACGTTGAATGCGCCCGATTCTCCCCTGACGGGCAGTATCTGGTCACTGGCTCGGTCGACGGTCTTATTGAAGTATGGAATTTCACAACTGGTAAAATTAGAAAGGACTTAAAGTATCAGGCTCAAGACAATTATATGATGATGGAGCAAGCAGTGTTGACTATGGCCTTTAGTCGAGACAGTGAAATGATTGCTGGTGGTGGCCAAGACGGTAAAATAAAGATTTGGAAAGTTCAAAGTGGTCAGTGTTTGCGGAAATTTGAGAAAGCTCACATCAAAGGTGTCACTTGTCTACAGTTCAGCAGGGATCACAGCCAAATTCTTTCAGCTTCTTTTGATTGCACGATTCGGTAAAGATTATTCCATCATTTGCTAAGGATACCTTGAATTCTGATGTTTAAATTTGAAAATTATAATTGATAATTTTAGAATTCATGGATTGAAATCTGGAAAAACCCTGAAAGAGTTCCGAGGACACTCTTCGTACGTCAATGAAGTTATTTTCTCTTCAGATGCTCACAGTATTATCAGGTACAGATTTTTAAATCATGATTGTTTTTTTTTTCAAACTAATGAAATACACATTTTTGTATATCTTTGTGAAAATTTTTAGTGCATCCTCAGATGGTACAGTCAAAGTGTGGAGCTTAAAAACAACAGAGTGCATTGGAACATACAAGTCACTCGGTGCTGCTGACTTGAATGTAAATAGCGTGCACACGCTACCGAAAAATCCTGAGCACTTTGTAGTTTGTAATCGCTCGAACACAGTTGTAATCATGAATATGCAAGGACAGATCGTCAGATCGTTTTCGAGCGGTAAGCGTGAGGGTGGTGACTTTGTATGCGCAATTGTGTCTCCGAAGGGAGAATACATCTATTGTGTTGGTGAGGACTTTGTACTTTACTGCTTCTCAACCGCATCAGGAAAACTAGAAAGAACGTTGAACGTAAGTGAACAGTTTATTTCCTCAAAATGAATGGTTGACATTTAATAACATCTGTTTTTATTGTTTCAGATTCACGAAAAAGACGTCATTGGTTTGTCACATCATCCTCACCAAAATTTACTCTGTTCTTACAGCGAAGATGGTCTTGTAAAATTATGGAAACCTTAAGTTATTTAAAAACTATTATAGAATTATAGACACACGTATATTTGTATTAAATCTTTTCTACAACACATTTTACAAAAAGTATAGTTGAAAAAATTTCATATTAACTAAGTATTTTGTACTATTCAATAGACTAAACGCAAATCAATTTTTTAATGACTCTAATGATTGTAAATATTCGTAGCAAATCAACTTTCGCTAAAATATTGTGTTACAATAAAAATATTGTCCTTGTGACAAAAAGTTGATCGAGAAAATTTTTTGAAGAAATTTTGCGAATTACTATAGAGAATGAGTTGGACATTTAAAAAAAAATTGTTTTCAAAAGATACTGAATTTTATAATTTTAATTTTGTTGATAGTTCGTTGGTGGATTAGTGAATTTTTGTTTTGTCGCCAAAAGTGAAGCACTTGCGTATAGAGAGCATTTATTTAGCTTTCCATTTACCTATTTCGAATTCAACCTTACCCCATCAAGGAGGGGGCTCGACCGCTCGCTCGAGCGAGCCATCAGAGCACATTTAGCAGAACAATATAATAATAGTGACCGAGGATAGAGAGAGAGAGAGAGAGCGATACAGACCTACCCATACCTAGTGAATTTAAAAAAGTGTGCTCGTGCTCACGCTCAGTTTTGTGCTGCTCTGTTGCTCTACGTAAACGTGTTTTGATCTGTGGACTTTGCTCTGCTCGGGGATGTTTGGCTGAGCGTTCTTTCGCATCAGTATAGTGAAGCTGCAGCTGCTCCAAAAAAAAAAATTTCCAAAAACCCTGAAACGAAACTGGGAGTCGGAGAGATAAGAGGAAAGCTGTACACACCCTAGTTCTGTTAAAGGTATGTTGTATTATGCACGTATAAATCTGAGTATCAGTCCCGTCTCCATTAGGTATCGTTTCTCTCTCGAATTATTGTTTTTGTCTCTTCAATACTTCCATCAGTTCCATCCGATCGAGTAAGTATACCAGCTCCCCGTCGTCGCACTCGTCGCTGTAACATCGTAATACTTATTGATAATATACAGACGTGGAGGTATAACAATGCTTGCATATGAGTACGTAGGTTAATCATTATTGCTGATTTTTTTTTTTTTTTTTCTGCTCTCTTCCCCAAAATTTAGTTGCAATGATCCATGTCTTGATTTGATGTTGCATGTATTGCAATTCGCGTAATTAAATGGCGAGGATGAATACGTTTAAGAAAATAATATTTACACAGATTGCTTGTATACGCGAGTTTCGTTGGCGATGATGAAAATGTTAAGTACAGCTAAACGTGTCAGTTAAACTGACTCAGTTTGCCACGTTGAGGTGCAAACAAAACACGATCAACGCGACAAGTACTTGGTCGTGATTGTCATGAATCTGTTCTGTTTCCTCTCGTCCCCGCCCCGGCCGAAAACAATCATCTCAACAAATTGATGACAAATAGTGTGCGCATCAGTGATGGAGTCGTCTTAGATATTTTTGTCAGAAGTATACACAATCTAATTCACAAGTATTAATTGAGAGTATAGTACTGAGAGAGTCCTGTGGGTTATATATACGAAATAACAAACGTAACGGGACATTTGGTGTAGGTACATACTTATTGCCTGAAAATCGAATCGACACAAACAGACTTTAGGCATAAACGCGAAAACTATCCCCAAGTGGAAAAGGAGCATATCTCTTTTCGGGCGATAAATAAAACACGCGTGAGAATATACGAAAGAAAGCTGAGAGATGAATAAGCTTCGATGAGCCGTCGAAAAGTCAATCTTGATGGGCAAAATATTACTAAGCTCCCGCATCATAGACATTGTAGTAAAATATAGGCGACTCCTATATACTTACTTTCTTAAATACCATGCATCATGCATGATGAGTTTTCGCGACCATCCATCGGTCATCCCGTCATCTGTCAAATATCCGTCATCCATCAGGTGCTTTTGGTATACAACTTATCAGCTGATCGCAGCGGATCACAATATATATATATATATATATATATATATATATATATATATACATGTCTAGCATACACGAAAGAGTATAATAAAAGTGTATCAAGAATTTTTTGAGTCCCCGTAGTACTTACAAGTACTTGCAGCAAGTGACTCGCGAACAACTTTTGAAGACTAACAAATAAATAGGTACTCAGGCGCTTTTTCTATACAACTAACAATCAAACAAACTCAAGTATACATCAGAAGGTGAGTGAGGGGAGTATTTTTTCTTTTTTTTTTTTTCGTTTTATTTATACAATGCGTGTGCGTACTGCGTACAAGTTTGCACAAGTATATACAAATATTTTACCAATAGGGTACGCAAAGTTGTATCAAATGTAGAAAATCGAGCACCCCGTATCATCGGCAGTTTACATTTTACACAGGTATAAGCAATTTATCAGTATACTTAGTTGTAATAAGTACGTTGTCAGGATATATCAGAGGCAACGGGAGAAGACGGCTATAGGAGATAAAATAAAAGATAAGAAGGAACACAATATAGTACAACACGCCTGTGCGTACGTGCGTGTACTTGTAACCGTGTAACAAAAAAAACAGTACTCTGGGTCTGGGTGACAAAACAGTAAGTAAGAATATACAGATATTCGGGAGCTGGTCCTTTTTTTTTTTTTCTTTCCCCGCCCCTCGCACCCCCCTTTTTTTCGATTTATTTCGCGACAACAGTGTTGACTTATCGCTCACGGGGCTGCTGCCAATAATTATAAATACGCGCAGCAACACACAGAGAGAAGCGGAGACGGGACGGAAGGTGGTGAGAGAGAGAGAGACGCGGATTTTTCGAGATTTTTGCTCACTCTACCCTGCTACTACTACAGCAGCAGCAGCAGCACCCAGATGGAGGAAAACAACCCGGAGTCCCGGCGCCGGAGGAAGCAGAAGGACGAGCCGGACGACAACGAAGACGAGGAGGAAGACAACGATCAGCCCCAGGAGCCGGGGACCCGCTGGAGGTCCTGCTGCCGGCGCTGCGGCAAGAAGCGCAAGCAGAAGCACAACCACCACCATCACTCCCAGGAGGAAGAGGGAGAAGGAGCCGCTGGACCCCTGGAGCAGCAGCAGCAGCAGCAGCTGATCACCGTGGCTCCTCTCCTGCAGCCCAGGCCGCTGAGCAAGCTCAACCCGAGCAACCCGATGGGCTACGTGCTCGACAGGCAGATCGACCGCAGGGTCGATTACTGCAAGAGGCTCGTGGACGCGAGGTTCCTTAACTCCAAGAATCTCTTCAGGAAGGACCTGTACGCCCACTTTGGCTGCATCAACGCCATCGAGTTCTCGCCCGAGGGGGAGTTTCTTATCTCTGGTGAGTCTGCGGGGAATGCTTGGGCTGATTGTATTGTTGATTGTAAGGGAGGACCACGGTTTGGCGTTTTGGTCGCATTTGCTTGCGGATTATTGATGTTGGTTTGTCAGCCGTTTGAATTGTTCTGACACATTTTCTCCGATGATATTTTTTCCCTTGCACATTTTTCACATGACTGGAACGAATGCCTTCGAGGCATTAGTAAAAATAAGTTGCTATTCGCAAATCAATGCAATGATTAATTTGTGTTCTATTTTTGTGAACAGATAATGCGATGCTCGGCCACTTTTACCAACGTACAGTGGTAAAATGTGTTGGGGACAGTTTTTTTTATCAATAATCAATTGTAAGCATTAGATGGTTGAATCATTGGTTCTATTCAGTTATTTGAAAAACATACATTTTAACAGATGACAAGATCAAACGAATGCTTATAATGGCGTTCAAGTTTTTTTTTCCAATTGAAGTGAAAATTATTTGTAGGGTCCAGGGAAAATCTATTAATATTACAATTGTGATAGGATTTAACTTGACCTTTACTATGATTGATGATCAAAAAATTTAGCATCGACTTTATGCTTTAGAATTAATTGAATTAAATACATTCATATTTTTTCATACTAATACTATCCAAGTAGTCAATGTTGACAAATTTTACAAATCACAATCACAACTCAATACTTTTTTTAATACTAATCTATATTCATATACTGATTCAAATTAGATAAACAGCTATCTGAGAAAAATTTTATTTTCGTAGTTACACTGCAATAAATAGTTTAAACTTTTTGGGTTGACTCTGATAAAGATTTTCTAGATTGTAATCTTGCGTCTAAAAAAATTAAAGTTTAAAAATACTCTGTACCTAGAAAGAAAATTTTATGATGAATAAGTATATTAACAGGGCTGCATAGTTCTCAAAAACATCACATTTGAACAAAAATCAAGACTCTCAAATATGGTTTTTTGTAAATGATTAGTATTTTCTTTTTTCTAGCTGTCCATATTTGAAAATTCATTCTTACTTGTAATCACTAAATTGAATAGATAAATACTTTCAGTTTTTCACCTCAGTAATTAGAATACATATGAAATGAGTAAATGGAAAAATAAAATAAATAATAAAACTTGCAACCCATGTGTGTCAATTGAAAAATTTCAAATGTTCACCAATTTTTAATAACTTAATAAAAATGTTTTCGATCATAGGAGGGGATGACAAAAGAGTTCTCCTATGGAAGATTGAGCAGGCTATCCAAGAACTTGGAAAGCCTGTGGCGATGAAAGCTCAGCACATAAGCAACATATTCTGCCTTGGTTACAACTGTAGTAGGACTAAAATATTCTCCGCTGGAAATGATGACCAGGTCATCGTACACGATTTACAAACGTAAGTTGACAATGCATTCATTGCTGTTGATTTTTTGGAATGATTTTTTTTTTTTATTCAATTCTATTTGACAATTGTAATTAGTATGCATGACAATGATTTCATGGAAAAGTATATAATTTAAAAAATATATTGTTTCAAAAATCTTTGACAAACTACTTGACAATCATTTTAATGTTCTTTGATATTTTGACTTTACTTTATTTAACCGAGCATTCTCGTGTAAATATTTTTTTTTTTTTTTTCACCTTAAAGGAAACAGAAACATACCCATTACTTCACGAAAATAATTTATTTTCTTTGCAGCACTGATGTTCTCAATTGCTTTCGTCACGAAAAACCAGTTTATGGGTTATCGATCCATCCACATAACGATAACGTTTTCTCAAGTGCTTGTGATGACGGGCGCATTCTCATATACGATGTAAGAGGAACAGCTAGCTCTCCAGAAACTTTCTTCTGCGTTGCACAACATAAAAATCCCTTCCATTCAGTCATGTTCAACCCGGTTAATCCAATAACATTAGCAACTGCAAATACAAAAGAAGGTGTTAGTTTATGGGATGTGCGGAAGCCATTAACGTAAGTAATCTCATAAGTTTACTGTTCATTTAATAAGAAAAATTTGTTTACCCATGTCGCTCGGAGATGGTCAGAGCGCACCACAACCATTGGTATCGATTTACAGACATTATTTTGGAAGCGCTCGCAAGAGTTCAAAGTATAGCTCCGAGCGCTATGGACGAATATATTATATCTGATCAATGAGTTAATTTATGACAAGTGATATAATTAATTGAATTCTGTCACTATAAATATCACAAGTTGACGTTTAAAAATATCCAAAAAATTTATCAATTTAAAATTAAATTTTTTGATTTTTCAGTCCCGTTTTGCGTTACGGATCTGATTCGCCAGCTCAAAGCTGCATGAGCGTTAGATTCGATAAGACGGGTAAACTTTTACTTGCTCTCAGACGAAGACTGCCTCCCGTTTTGTATGCCGTAAACTCTCCCGATCACCTGTGCCAATTTGATCATCCTGGATATTATAATAGTTGCACAATGAAATCGTGCTGTTTTGCTGGTAACGACGACGAATACGTGTTATCAGGTATACAGTCGAAATTTATGGTTAAACGGGAATAAATAACTAGTATCTGCAATTGAACTTTTTTTTTTAAATCACAGGTTCAGACGACTTTCAATTATACATGTGGAAAGTTCCTACCGACGATACAGTCAAATGGGTTGACTCTGCGCACATGGTACTACGCGGTCATAGATCCATTGTCAATCAAGTGCGTTACAACCAAGCCAGTTGTCTTATTGCTTCTTCGGGAGTTGAAAAAGTTATAAAATTATGGTCACCGTTTCCCATTGGTGACAAGTGCCAAGGAGGTTTGAAGGTAACGTCGACTGCAGTCTTAGAAACAACGTTGGCTCAAGAGCATCAAACTATAAAAATAATAAATTTTCAGAGAGATGTTGACAAAGGAGCTACACAACGTAGAGTTTACTCTCACGAGGAGTACATTGCTTTAGTATTAAGAAGCGGCCAGTTCATGACCCACGATTACAGCCATCAATCAACCGACGAGGACCAGAGAATGATGGCCTTTTTTGATTCACTCGTGCAACGAGAAATCGAAAGTTGGAGTTCCGAGGATCTGCGAACGCCTCAGAGCCCGACTGACGTCGAAAACAACAACACCTCGGATCACAATAATTCGTCAGATTCATATGGTGAGTTTCAATTGATATTCAAACTACCGCGACGTTTAATATATTTTGTGTATCCCATGTACTCCGTTACACTTATCGGATTCTCTCGTGGTTCCAGATTCTGCTCCGTCAGACAATCGTATGATGCGCTGCTACATCACTTCGACGTTGAACAGTTCGGTCAATTCGCACGAACGGCCGCTCGACTCCCCGAACCGCATAACTCGACTGATAGCCAATAAGCGCGAAAAACTGATGCGCCACGCCGCCCTCGGCAACAGCACGCAGCAGCACACCAGAAATTCGGCGAAGAACCAGCGTAACCACAGTTACAACACCTCGGCAGCGAACGCCGGGGAGTCCGGCTCGACGAGCGAGCCCGAGAACACCGGCTGCTCGACGCGCAGCAAGAGCAAAAACAAAATAAACCTGAGGTCCAAGGCCGCTAAGAGGAAACACGGCGTGCGCGTGTCCAAGAGGACGAGAGCCAGGAGAAAACAGAACAACGCCAAGGACGACAGCGACTCGGAGCCGGAGGAGCTGCCGTCCCGGGCGTACAAAAACAACAGCAACAATTATGTACGAGCCCCTTGACTCTACCGATGAAACCTAATCGCTTCCAATTATAACCGAATTAATTGTCGAATAATTTTTCAGACACAGCAATCTGTAGACACCACACAGCCGAGCACAAGCACAGGGGTGATATCCTCTCGGCGTTACGCAGCGCCCGCTCTGCGTACGAAGCCGCGTCGACGACAATCGCTATCCAGCAGCAGCAGCTCCGAGGTTGCGGCCGCGGCCACGGCTGCCACGGACAAGCGCAAGTCCACGAAAAGCGACTCGGACAGCTCAGCAAAGGAGGCCCCGACCCAGAAGCGAAAACAGCTCGTTCGCAATAAGAGCAAGGCCGCCTGCGCGGCGTCGTACTCCCGCCGCGACACCCGCAGCGGCAAGACCAAGCGCCAGAAGGTCAATCACCACGAGGCCGAGGGCGGCCACGCCGCGGGTAACTCCCGGCAGCAGCGGGACGGCACGGCTTTGGTTGTCGCGCAGAACGGAAGAGGTGGTGGTGGGTGTTCGACCGCGCATCAGGTGGTGTCGACACCGCCGCCGGCGACCAGAAGCTCGAAGCGGTCCGTCGCGGCCTCCGACAGCGGGATCGGCACGACCGCGGAGAAGAGCGCCGAGAGGCGCACCCGCGCCGGCGGTCGGGCCGAGAGCTCGGACCGGGAACGCTCGACCAAGAACTACGAGCTGTTCACCAAACGGGTCGACCAGGTGAGGCGCGGCTACAGGAAGCGCAGCATGCCCACCGACAGCGACTCCTCGGACGAGTGAGTTGGGCTCCACTCCTTTGGCGAGGCGAGAGGATTCCCTCCCTCCCCCCAACGCGTGCAAATGTACATAGTGAAACTGTGATGATGATTATGCGAGCTATATATTTTTGTATAGGACTGCGTACGAGTTCGAAGTGTGCATTTTTTTTTTTCTTGTCTCCATTTCTTTTCCATTCTTTTTGTTTCTTTTTTCTCGTTCAGTCCAATATTAAATATGGTAGTCTACTTTGAATTTCAATTGTAAACTGTGCTTTAATATTACGCTATGATTTTCAAATCTTTTTTTTTGGTTCTTCAATATTTATAATTTTAGAAATTCATAACTGAGAAATATTAAGATAATCAACAGCAATAAATTTTATCCATTTTAGATTCCATTCTTTCATCTAAACCTCTGACTCGTTTATTTGTAAATAGTGATTTTTTTCTTTTAGTTTAAAATATTGGCTAACAAGAAATATTATATTTATGTTTCAAGAGTACTGTGTTTGATTATAGGTAGCTGTAATGAATCAATTAAAAGAAAATTTATATTATTTAATGAATTTCTATTCGTTCTTGGTAATTTAAATTAGTTCTCAACATTGTATTATTTAACATCCCCTTTTTGCATCTCGTTTGATCAAATAGCTTTGTTTTCGTTCAGAGCTATTTTTACTTCAACGAGTTGACCAACTTTATTAAAATTGCAGTGATAAAAATAACTTCGTTCATGCATATAATGTCAGATCATACGACTTTGAAACAAAGATGACACAGGAGAGCATAATACGACTCCACAATGTAGATATACACACTTATGCATGAGTTATTTAATGCAATTTGATTTGAAAAAAAAAAAAAAAAAATACATCATGTATTGTTGAAAAGTGGATGAGTGACGGGAAAGTAAAGTACAAGCAATTCCAGTTTCCAATGAAAATGATTTGATTTTATGTTAAAGTGTGAACTTTGTGTACTTTGTCTTTGCCTCACACTAATGTTTTGCTTTACTAATAAAATATAAAAAGCAACTAATAATAAACGGAGATAAACAGCAAAAGTTTGTGTACAATTCTCTTACATGTCTATTGAATATTAATCATCAAGTCAGCAGTACTTATAAGCTTTATTCTAACTTGTAAGCTTACACTCGATAGTTGAGGCTCATCCTATTTAACAGTAATTTATTTTCGATACGTTGCCTTTGCATTTTTTCGAAAAATTTGGATTTTGTAACATTGGAAAAACAGCTGCCAATTAGTTGGTACCAAGCGTCAGGAACTTTTATCAACAGCCAATGACTCAATTCATATTTCTGATATTTCAATATTTTTTTCTATTTCGTTAATATGATTCGAGGAACAGTATACCACATCCGTGATAAATGAAATTTATCATCACACGTAAACATAAAATAACGAACTCGTAAGCTAATACAGCAGATAATAATTAGATATGTACCTGTGATGTCGTTGTCCAACGTTTAAACTTGCCACTGCGATGCTGCCGCACAGTATCGCAGTGATGCACGGAAAAAAAAAATTTCTGCAAATAAGTTTTTTCGGGAAATTATTGTAATTCATGAAAGGTAAGGAATTTTTATTACAGTACATATATTACGCAAGAAGTTCGCGAAACGGATGATTTTCGCACGAGTTTCAACTTGCAGTATCGCGAAGCAGTTAATTAGCACTGCAGCTATGAGCGACAAGTGCCGGATTAAGGAATTTTTCGATAGAAATAACTCGTTGTATTTAAGTAGCGCTTATCGCCTACATAAGAGTAACGAAATACAACGTTTGGAAAAACTCAAAAACGAGGTAAGTACCTTCTAAGGCTTCGTGAGTTAAAAATAAAATTCACTAACGAAAAGTTCGATAAATTTTTCACCCACATATGGAAAGGACTTTAACAGTTGCAAAATTTTCGTTGGACAGTGCTAATTTTTTTTTTTTTTTTTTTTTTTTTTTTTTTTTTTTTTTTTTTTTTTTTTTTTTTTTTTTTTTTTTTTTTTTTTTTCTTTTTTT
>JAPYYV010007297.1:0-25798 GCA_030522625.1 Copidosoma aretas | reverse complement strand
GGGTCGGAAAATTGGTAGTCAAATGGAAGCAGTGCAAGTACTTCAGGGACAGGCAACAGAAGCAGAAAAGAAGAAAATACGAGAATTGGTAGAGTCGAAACTGACTAACATAACCGATACAACTAAGTACCTAGCAGAACAATTGAGGGTTATCTCGTTTGGTGATCATGAACTAGAGCTTCAGAGCATAAAAAGGTTCGACTATAAAGCGGGAAAAATAACAGAGGGAGGGTAAAAATAGATACAGAATTCATAGGTGGATATGATAGAGTGTCAGAAATGGGGACGGAGTTTGAACAATTAGCCGAAAAACTTGTAGTGAGATTCGGAACAGCAACGGATATAATTTATTTATCAAGTCAAGGCATGTCGCATCCACCAGAGGCAGCATTAGAGGCTATAGCTGAAGCAAAAATTCTGTCAGGGCAGCTGAGACCGGATCTCAAGTTCCCAGGGGAAGAAAATTAAACAACAGAAGAGGAGATTGAGGAAGTCGCGGATATAGCTACCTTAGCATTTAACGGAAAAATTATGTACTACATAGAGATACCGCTGATAACGAATGAAAAGTTAGACCTCCTTAGGATATCATCATTGCCAGTGGAACAAGTGGGGTTGAAGGCAACGGACGTGGTTTCATATCTACAGCCAACATACGAATACGTAGCAAGCAGCGCGAGCGCAAAAAGATTTGCGCCAATACCGCAAGACGTAGTAAAACAATGCAAGAAGCAGGGAAAAATACGCATATGCAAACAAATGGAACCAACACAAGAGATAGAAGAAGATAACTCTTGCGAAATACGACTTATATTGGGCGAGACAGTGAAAAAACCGGAAGAATGTCCAATAATACTGACCAAATTATAGGGCACATATTGGACACGCCTTCATGCGAAGAATCGGCACGCATTCAGCACCACCGGAGAGGAAAAAGTACATGTGCAGTGTGAACATACCGAGCACAAGACGCTAAAAGTAACAGACTCAGGAGTAATAAACCTAGCGAGAGACTGCACAGCTCAAACATCCGAAACAAGGCTAGACCCGGGGCAAGAAGAGGTAAAAACCAGATATTTAAGTTTAAAAGCTCAAACTTAAACTTGAAAGAAGGTATACAAAGGATAAAAGGAGTAGAAGAAGGTAAGCTACTAGAATTAATTGAAGCAATTATCAAAGGGGATGGGTTATAGAAACTCGATAATCAGGAACATGGGCTCAATGACGGAATAAAAGTAGGTACAAAATTGGCGGATATAGTCCAACGCGTACGCGAAGTACTGCAAATGAAAGAGGAATTTTTCGAATAGAAGGAGTATGCGTGGATGGCGGCGGAGATAGCGCTAGGCGCGGCAGCAGGGTCATTTGGAATTTTAAAATGGGGAGCTTCGATAATGCTCAAAGGCTTTAGAATGCTCAGAGGTAGACGGGAGAGTAACCTCAGACGCATCAACATTGTGCTGGAAGACTTGTCTGCGCACAGAACGGTCGCTAACGAACAAGAAGCAAGAGTGCTGTTGGGTGAGCGGGTGAAATCAGAAACCAGAAAGCAGCCGGCCCAGTCAGCAACTAAGACACGACCTTTGAAATGAACAATGTAAATATGTATAAATACATAAACATGTGAAACTAGGAAAAAAAAGTTAAATTTGACTGTACGAAAACAGAGTAAAAAAAAAAAGAAAGAAAATAATAATAATAATAATTATAATAAACATTTTGATACCAATAATAAAAATGTACATGGGTATAAATATTAGTAAGTAAAAATGTAATTTTCGTGTGAAGATGTAAACGGAAAATATTGTATGCAAACATATGAAATAAAATGTAATAAAAACAACCAAATAAATGTAAAACAGGTAGAGTCAAAGCTCAGAGAGGAAAAAAAAATATATTGTGGAGAGAGAAGCGCAAACAAGAACAAACTATGTACACACAAAGCATATATGTCTATTTACATCGAGTTTAATCGAAAAAATCCATTTTTCAGTTCTGTAAAGATTAAATTCAAATTCAAGAGTTCAGAGCTTACAAAAAAACATTGCTTAATAAATTTGGATAATGGATACATTGGAGCTAAGGCTTATTTACTCTTCTGCTTTTGAAAAAATATGTATATTTAATGCTTAAACACAATGTAATTTTGTAAATATTTATTGGAATTATTTGTGAGACTTTTAAGTCTGAAGGTCGACATTTGAAAATTATATCTTATTATACACTTACACCATCATCGACCTATATAACTTTTAAATGTATTTTTCAACAAAGCGTATTGACTGTTGCTGCGTCGTTGTTTTTTTAATTATCAATTGCAACAACGTTTAAACAAAAGTTGAATTCAGGTTATCGTTTCTGCTCGAGACATCGATTGGCCATCAGATTTTTGGCCACTCATTAACTGATGCACCTTCTCGCGCCCCGCGCCCCTCTCTCTCTCTCTCTCTCTCTCTCTCTCTCTCTCTCTCTCTCTCTCTCGCTTTGAAGCATATAAATACGCCTCAGCAAGAGGAAAATCGCTTCTTTTACGGCTGTCACCTGTCCTTTAAAGTTTTGGTCAACTCTTGACTCCCGTGTCCCGCGAGTAAGCTATACACGAAAAATTCATCAGATCTATCGGGTTGACTGAGGCAACTCGAGTGTACTTCAGGGCATCAATAGTCTCGGACCACGCTGGTAAAATTTGTACCAAATAAATATAAATAATAAAACAAATCAATTCTCTTCTAATTAAAATATACTTACTACTAAAACCATATATGATATTAAATTCATGATTTATTTATTGAACAAATAAATCTCCCGAGCTCAAAATCTAGGAAAATAAGCCGTTCGTTTATTTGGAGTAATTCCCGCGCAAACCGTTCTTCCAGCGAATTATCGTCATAATAAACTGATATCAACTTATACAGTTGATTAGTCATAACATATGTATCTTCTTAAGTCTTTATTTATGCAAGCACCCTTTTTACTCGTATACATTGATTGCCAAACAATTTTTTTGATAAATATTAATCATTTTGCGTTTCAATATTGTAAAATAATTTTGCATGGTCTTACCATGTAATAAAAATAATTTTTGGTGGATTTAGTCGTTATGGTACTCGGATTTGTATGCCTTGTAAGTATTTGAGATTTAAATAAGTTTTATATTATATCATATCATATGTTAGTAATTTATATCTTACAGATGGCTCTGAAAATGACACCTAAAATGCGTCAATAATTAAATAAATGCTGCTCTTACAAACATGTTATGTTGTGATTAGAGGATTCTTTCCCCGGATCTTGACCGTATGTCAGTCCCGAAAATTTCATGATCAAGTTTACCTGATCTTAGGATGTTCGGGATTGACGTTAACAAACGCTTAGTGCTTGTATTCTTGACATGTAGAATTGCCTGCCAATCATTTAAATTTCCACAACTAGAATTTGTATTGCAGACAAGCATCACCAAGTATCCGAATGAGCTTGCTTGTCAGTTATTTTGATGCAAGCAAGCTCACTGGGTTAATTATATTTTGGTAAATATACCGTTTTTTTGCTGCAATAATACACATTTTTTGTCACGTTTGTATTGAATTAGTGTAATTTTTTTAACCATATTTGTGACAGCTTATTGTAATTATAGATCTCTATCCAAAGAAAGTTAATTCGTAAAACATGAAAAAGATGGAGATCCAACGTCGTGGTAGTCATTTTTTGGTAGCTAAAGATGGCAAAACAGCGCAGTGTACATATTGCTCGGCTATATTAAAAACCTAAGGAGGGTCCACTAAAGGACTACACACTCATCTTCTAACAAAACATAGCTGGGAAGTTAATTCGGTATCCTCATCAACTGGCCACAGTAGCGATGGCGAAGAACCACTGCCACGGAAGCGAAAACATAGTTCACTTGAGAACTTTTTAGTTAGAACTGATAATTTAGACGACGGTTTACTCGAACAACAGCTTCAGATGGTTTTTTTTAGTGTCGTTGTAATCTTAAAAGATTCAAGAGCGTCGTTCTTATCCAAATGGTACTCAGATATACTAAAAGCTGCTTCAACAGTTCGTAACCGTTTCGTCTCTTATAGCTACATGATTAGAAATCAAATAAAAGCTGAATTAACTGTTTCATAAATTAAAGGCCAGCGTTTTAGTTTAAGCCTTGAAGAAAGACCAAATTGACCATATTTTACGAATGACCAGAACATCAAGGACGTAATAAAAAAAAATCGCAAAGTAGTTCTTATTTTTTAAAAATCGTCTTTGATATTATTCTTCGTAACCAACATCACAATTGGGGGGGTTATTTTTCCGGCTCCGATTTTTCAGCTTTAAATTTTCCGGCATTTAATTTTTCCGGATTTAAATTATCCGGAATACCACTTTTCCGGTTCCGCTTTTCTTTTCGTTGCCCTAGCAACCGCCAAATCAAGAATTGTGTAAATGACATTTGTTAGTATGTAGCCAACTGCATTGGTATGTGTGCAGTCTGAAATTCTCGATCGATATTAACGGTTTTTCTATTGAAAAACTAAAATGATTGCAAAATGAATGCAAAAATTGTAGGGAATAAATTAATTATCGACAGATATCTATATTATCATTCCAGGTATGCCAGAGGTCATGGACAGAGGGAGTGTGTGCGATTGCGCAGGAATAAATGTCAAGCTCGCGCAGTCAGAAATAATCCGGTGGACGACGGACAATTAATTGTTGTGAGGGGTATTGGCAAAGCGGAATACGAACATCCGCCTAATTTCAATGAATGCAAGGCAGAGAAAGTAAGGTGCAGACTGAAGAGGAAAGCAACAGAAAATCCTGAGCAGCCGTCAAGTCAGCTCCTTCGAACATATTTAAGTAGCCTTTCTCAAGGTATGTTAACGATGTTAGTGGGTACTAGTGAACTCTAGAAAATTTCACTCTAGGTGTTTTCTGCCAACTCCCCTCGAAAGAAAACCTGTTAGAGGGGTTTAGAAGAGAGCGTAGAAAAAATTTAACCTTAAACCCAACGACTCTGAAAGACTTCGATACCTTGCCTGGAAGATATCAACGCAATCTTGCCGAGGAAAAATGCCTCATTTTTTATTAAGGCCTACTGGAGCATGAAAAGGAAGGTAGAATCATAGTTTTTAGCTCTTAACGAAACCTGCAGCTGCTCAGTCAAAGCAGAGTCTGTTTTTTAGATGGAACGTTGAAAGTGAAGTTTCACATTATTTAATAACCATTGATTTAACTATTTTCACAGTTATTCACACAATTGCAGGTTTCACCAAGTATATTTACTATTTTAATAACTCGCGAGAGGCGAAGGAACACCCATGATAAAAAAATAGTCCCTTTACCTCTTATGTATGCCCTGCTCTCATCCAAAAAGCAGGTGCAGTACGAGGCTGTGTTGCGAGCAGTTAGAGACGTGACCTAAAAGTACCGAATAGAGAATTTTGAGTCGGGAAAAACAATGATTGATTCCGAAAAAGTGATCATCAATGCTTGCGACGAGGTCTTTCCGTCAGTAGTGGTTTCCTGATGCTTCTTCTGCTTCAAACAATGTATGAAAAAATTTAAAATTGTGGACTTCAAATCCAATAGAACATGCCCAAGATAAAACTATTCAAGTTCAAACCCATATGTTAGCAGCTTTGGCATTCGTTTCAGTCGATGGCGTTAGTAGAATGTATGACTAAAAAAGTACGTAGTAAACAATTAAGCAGGAGTCGTTGAATATTTTGGAGAATTCTACGTGGTCGGTAAACCTGGTCGGAGAAGGCACGGAGCTATCCACCCTCGCTATGAGCCGGCGATATGGAATCAATACGATGCCAGGCTAACATGTGAACACAAGACGAATAACCTGAGTGAGGGGCGATACAACTGATTCACAAAAGTCGTTGGAAAGGCGCATCCTGACCTATCTTACGCCGTGACAGAAGTTTAGAGGGAGCAAATGCATACGGAGAGCATGATAGCAGAACTGAGCGCCGGAAAGAGGGAAAAAACTCTGAATCTGATCCGTGTGGTATCATCCATTTATGAAGTAACCGTATGGTATGTCTGTTTCTTGATTGCAGGTGAAAGCTGCGCCCTAGAAAAAATGGGTAAAGGTATAAAACGGGCTACGTCACGTGGTAGAAACATCCAAATAATACTTGGAAGATAAGACGGAGATCGAATATTTGTCAAATATTTTGCAAAACTTGTACAAATGATCGTTTTATATTCGCATGTTTCTGATTTGTTACATCAAACTGTTTTTTTCTCAGGAAAAACAGATTGCTTTTTTGTTTTTAGCATCAAATAACAAAGTCTCTAGATTTTAGTTCCAAGTTGATCACTAATTGGTGCCACGTCAACCCCCTTTTTGCGCGTGATTTGTGGCAGAAGAGTGTCAGCATTAATATGTCCCTACATGTATCCTTAAAGCCTAAAAACATAAAAACATTATTACATTGTTAACAATATAATAATAATAAGCTTTTTATTGATACTGCTATAACTGTACATTATTATTAATACTATTTAACTATGTTGTGTAACGAGTAGGATAAAGTTTTATATTAGGTACGCGAGCATCACTAGCGCCCAAGTGAGTAATGTGCAACTGTGCCACGCAGATTGCAAACACTGCTTCTATCACGAGTGCAAGGAATATGCAATTTGTCTACTTCATTCGCACGAGCAGAACGAGTGCAAGGTATGAAGCTTGTTGCAGTGATGGTGAAGAATAAGGCAGTGTCAGGCGGGAAGGAGGGGAGGTGGGGAGCAGCTCCCTTAGATACAAAAAATTAAAAAAGAAAATTAATAAAAAAAACTCATAATAATTCTACGTATAAAAAAAATATTATACTAAATGAATAATTAAAAAAATATTGTGTTATTCACTTTGAAGTAACTTTACAAGATACTTCTCGTATCTGTCAAGGTTATCCACTAAAAATTTACACATTGAAGCACAGAGTTTGCATCTCAATATGATTCAATTTGACTATTATTACATGTTTTAATCGTATTAGCAATGTTTCGAACTATTTTTACTAGTCCAGTAGCGCGGGAGCGCTACGAGATATGTTTTAAAAGCAGACTAAGCCTCGGCGACCGCCTTTCCAAACCGCAATAAAAAATTATTTTTATCGATAAGCCAAAAGTATTTTAATTCAATTCAGCATATTTGATGCTACACTCCAGCTTCACCGAGAAATATCAGCACTAAATTTTTGTAATATTAAAAAAAGAGATATGTATCTCAATATGCTTGAATCCAGGTATCTTCAGGCTCAGCCTTCACGAAATATTGTTATCGTAATGTTAGCTGCAAGCAAACATTTCCTGTACAAAGGATAGGCATGCTGATGAGAAGTGCTGCCAACACTGGTTAACTATGTGATGTTGGTTACAGGAGTTAACTGTGTTTATAGAACGGTGACCTCTAAAGCTACGCTGAACTCTGCTCTCGAAAGTGGCAGGCAGAACCGCACGAATTTTAGATCGGCTATATGGGCAAAAACACAAAAACCCAGTAACCTAAATCCCAAGCTTCTTAACCCGGAAACCCGGGAGACAGCAAGTAAATAATACAATAAGTGAATAAATAATTATAAGAATAACAACATAACCTAACTCTCAAGCTTTTTAACCCAGTTACTCGGGAGACAGTGAGGTATTATATGATTACTAAATTAAAAAAGCTAGGGATGTAGCTGACGTTGCTATTTTGATATTTTGTTTATTATTTTACTATCAACTTTTTGCCCCCTGGGTTACTGGGTTCAGTAGCTTGGAATTTAGGTTATGTTATTATTTTTATAGTTCTATATTTACCTTTTATATTATTTACACGCTGTCCCTCGTGTTACCGGATTCAAAAGCTTGGGATTTAGGTTATGTGGTTATTATTATGATAATTTATTTACTTATTATATTATTTACTATCTGTCCCCAGGATTGCCGGGTTGAAATGCTTGGGATTTAGGTTATGTTGTTATTTTTATAATAATTTATCTAATTACTATATTATTATCTTGCTGTTCCCCGCGTAACCAGGTTCAATAGCTTAGGATTCAGGTTATGTCGTTATTTTTATAATAATTTATTTACTTAATATATTGTTTACTAGCTGTTCCCTGCTTTACCGGGTTAAGAAGCTTGGGATTCAGTTTATGTTATATTTATAATCATTTATTAAATGATTATATTAATATCTTGCTGTCCCCCGAGTTAACGGGTTAAATAGCGTGGAATTTAGGTTATGTAGTTATTTTCTGAATAATTCATTAGTTAATATATTATTATCTCGGCTCCCAAGGAGCGCACGCTTTTAAAACAAAAGTTTGTATAAAAGTTTAATAAGCGTTCGATCTATGTGCCTATTATTACGTCCTCGCCGTGGAGCTGGTAATGACATTTTCGTCGGCTAAAAGTAATAGGCTTTGGGTGGGGCCTTGTTACTACTACACAGCGCGTCAATCCTGGCTTGGGGGTTGGGGCAAGCCCCGTAAAGGGAAGACTACTGTGAATAAATTAAATACGCTGTTGCAGACAGCCAATGAGGGCAGGCATGGGAGTGATGACCCCATCCTGCGTAAGGAGAGCAGACACAGAACATCAAGAAAAGTGTACAAACACGCATATCCTATCATTTTTACATTTCTACTTCTCCACCTTTTGACATTTCTACCTTTCTACCTTTTTACCTTGATACAAACGTATAACTTCAGTTTCTGTATCTAGCTGGTGGTAGGAAACCTGGGTTCGAAGACACTTCCTAAAAAGTATGTGTGGCATGACTTGGGCCTGGGATCTAACACTATAGTAGCCGACGAAAAACCCGTCGCCTTGCTAGGGGCACTAGAGACATGGGAGCGAAATCGATCCAGTGGCAGCGGAACATCAAATAATTATTCTTGGTGTAGGCCGCAAGAACTCGCGCACTTAGGGACTAGGAAGGTGCGCGGGCAACACTCCTAGTACGGTTGACCCACCTGGGATCTGAACAGGGTCTCTTGTGTGCGATAAACTTGATACTTATGGACAATCAACCTCTAAATCAAAACCAAACCCAGACTCAGAATCAAAACCAAAACCAAAAGGTAACTAACAACGAACTCAATAACATAAAACGGGGAAATGATTGCCAATTCACGACGTGGAATGATAGGACACTTTTTAGAACAGGCGCGATCAAAGTAGTTAGCGAGATCCTTGATAAACACGACATTGACATCGCGGCTATTTAAGAGGTTAGGCTACCGGAGGGAGTGCTAGGTAAGTAGGTAAATATATCTTTCTGCATGGCAAAAGCATAAGGGGTAATCTGGGAACGGGTTTTCTTGTCAAAAGAGAACTATAAACGAACATAAAACAATTTTAAGTAGTAAATGAGAGAATTTCGTACTTACGTCTGAACAATAAAGGGTACAATCATACGCCCATTAATGTCCACGGGCCGACAGAAGAAAAGGTCAATGATATTAAAGAAATTTTTTTCGCGGAATTAAAAAAAAACATACAACGCAACCTCATCGTTTGATATCAAAACCATAATGGGGGATCTCAACGCTAAAATTGGCCGGGAAGATTTTTTTAGAATAAACATCGGAAAAGAGAGCCTCAACGAGCTGAGCAATGATAATGGTACAAGAGTTATCGAGTTTGTGGTATCAAAAAATCTTGGTGTTAAGAGCACTCAATTAAAACATCTCGATATCCAGAAAGCAACGTGGACGTCCCCAGACGCTGTGACTAAGAATCAAATCGATCATGTATTAACTGGTAAGAGACATAGCTCCATCATTCTTGATGTTAGGTCATATAGGGGGGGGGGGGCTGACTGCGATTAGGACCATTTCCTGGTAATAGCTAAGATTAAGACACGTCTAACGATAGCCAGAAAGCATCACTTTCTAAAGCATCACTAACTAAATCCAAACGAAAATTCGCACTGCAAAAACTAAAAGACTTTAACAAACTCATAGAGTACTGACGAGAAATTAATAACTGCATTGATGATCGAGTGGCGGGCACGTTGGATCAGAAACTAGACGTCGATAAAAAAAGTGGGAAAATATGAAAAATGCGATCAAAGACGCGGGAACCAAGATAATGGGACACTAAATCTACAGAAATTGTAGAACAGCAGCAAGTAGGGTGGTAAGGCAAAAGAAACGTGAATGGGAGGAAAATAAAATTTTTACTGCAACGAACAATTACAGAAAAAACAATGCGCTTGAAACTACTTTAACGAATGGCTTAATGTACACGCAAATAACGAGAATAGGGAGCTTTAAGATATTCTTACCGCGGAAATAGAGGTAAATGAACTGACACTTGGAGAAGTCGAGCTAGCGATCCGTAAACTCAAAAATAAGAAAGCGGCGGGGATAGACATCATACCCAGGGAGCTAAGACAGGGAAGAATGGCGGAAAATAGTACACTCGACAATGAATTTTCGAATTCCTAATTCCACTGTATAACAATAATATGATATATTTTATTCAACTGTCCCCTGAGTTACCGGATTAAAAACATTGGGGTTTAGATTACTGGGTTTTTGCGTTTTCGCACATATAGCCGATTTAAAATTCGCACGCTTCTGTCTGACACTTGTTTGAGAGCACTGACTCTTACGCGGTGGCACATCCAAATATATTTAAAAACAAGTGTTCTGAACACAAATTATTTTACTCCATGAACACGCAACCTAAGCAATTTAACTTCCTGCTCCGGCAATCTAAGCTTTAACCACACCGAATGTACGAGCTGTATTTATTATTAATTCAATAATAGTAATTATAAATCATCTTATAAAAAATAATGTATCATAAATGCCGATTCTTTGATTATTTACCTGTGATTTTTTAAGGTTATGCAAAAAAGAACTCAAAATTACGAATCTCCTTAAAGAAAATGTTAATTAGAAATTATTTTTTGCTATAAGTTGTGATATCTTAATAAAATACCTTTTAACAAAAATATATGGTCAGGTAAGTTTTATATGCTAAGATTCAAAATTTTGTATTATCACTGATACCTTTACATAGTGACAATAATTTTTTTTGCTAAAAAAATATTGTTGACATCGTACAGATGATGGTGTTCGTAAGTTCTTTTGATGTGAATGTAGTACAATAGAATCGGATAGTAAGAGAAAGCGTTTAAATAGAACCATTAATAGGTTAGTTCCTTCGTGAAAACGGACAAGTGCGTTTTTCCTATGGAAAGACGAGGAAGCGTGCGTTTTGTTCATTAAAACGAGAAGAAACCAGTTATATTTCTCTAACACACGCTCTTTCAATGGCGTGCGCACGAAATAGCGTTAAGATATGTGGCATATTCCGTGCATGCGTGATGAAACTATCATTTTTCTACCTCGGGCCTTTTTGGAACCCTAGTACACCCTCGGTAGAAAAAATAGCGTTCCTAACTCGATTTTAAAGGTTTCTTTACAGACCTTATTACGTCCCCTTGGCACGCACCGTAAACCTCTCGATTCTCAAATTAAAGCGTTTGTAATCTCGTACGGAAACTACTATATTGTTACTAATATTATTGCTATTATTATGATTAGTACCATTATTATTATTGTAATCATTATGAATAATCAAATCAGAATGATTGAATTTATCTTCAATTAAACTATTTCTAACGGAATACTAATTATTATAATTTTTTTCTTTCTTTTCTATTTCATCTGATGTCTAGAATGCATTTACGCACGATAAAAGGGTATAATAATCCATCCCTATGTGGAGCTTATGGTCGGCTGGTATTAGTTGCCCTTTCTGCTGATGTTATCGAGAATCGCCGACCTTCTAAACTGGTAAGACTTATCTCTTTCGTAGTCACTTCTGCATAAAATTACTGAGACTTGACCCTAGTTTCGGGTAGTCATCTGTCCATGTTATCCATCAGTCTTATTTCTTTGACGCCTTTCTGGGGCAGTTTTTGGTTTGTATCAATTTTTCAAACAGCCATCCTCTTGTTTTGTCTGGTAAACGATGTGTATATATTATGCTAGTACTGTGCAAATTTCTTCGTTTTGTAGAATTATGTCAACGATCTTGTCAGGGTTAAACGATCCTATCTTGTCTTCTAGATCTCGCCGCTCCTGCTGCTATCGCGCGCACACGAGGAACTTGTTTTCTGAATTATCCTGTGTATTCATGCAGTAATGGCAGTTTTCCTTTCCAGTCTTCCGCACATCTGAAGATAAAGGCGGAAGTAGCCGTGGCCGGCACGAAATGGATAAGGTAAAAATATACCTATCCGTATCGTCGCTCGGACCATTTGGAGCTCTTCTCCTACAGTTTCTGCAAAAATTATTATAATTATAATTAAAAAAACGTAATTTTTATTTGAAAAAAAAAAAAAAAAAAAAAAAAAAAAAACTCATTTGTTAGATGATTTTCTAGGCTTCATGTTTTTGGAAGAAAATCTCTAATAATCAATAAGCATACGTGTCTGCTGTCATTGTCCCAGCATTTATAATGGTTTGTCAAAGTATACTCTCAAATAGAATGGATAATAACCTTTCTTTACAATAGTTACTAAATAATTATGTAGCAATATTTAAAATTAGGTCCAATAAGTGTATTTCCAGGACACTAACTAGTTAGTAAGAAAAAACCAGAGATAACTGAGAAACTAAGTTAAGCATAGTGTCTATAAAATTATAACCAACTGTTTTTCATGAATCAAATTATACAATTAAATAAATATAAAATATATCATAGCTGTTAAGGAGGTTTCACCTACTATGCGCCATATTAGAGGTGACATATTATGTTTCATCGAGCATCGCAAGTCATTTAGAATATTACAACACAAAAAAAAGTTTCGATTATGGAAACATCAATCTATTGCAATAAATTTTGGAGACGAAAGTGATATAATTGACGCAATTCAGGCCATGCAGCGTACAATCCATATATGTGTACGTATATGAAGTATACGGATGTATACACATATGAGTAGGGCTTTGCTTTTCTGCGCATTGGCGTTCAACAAAAAAAGAAAATTGATAACTTTTTCTTTGAGATAGAAAATTCATTTTTTCATTTTAAAGCGGAAAGAATTAACTTTAGTTAAGAAATGGTTCCAAAACAAATTATTTATAAATTTAAATTGTTATAAAATGTAAATGTTTAAATCGGTTTATAACAACTGCTTCACCTTCGTAGATAGTTTTAAATATTACCATCATATTCTACGTCAAATTTCCTATCAAAAACGTATTTTTAATTAATGGAGACATTATTCCCACGATTATTTATTTGTTTACTTATTTATTTATTTACTAGCCACTTAGTGCAAAGTATATTTTCTATCATAGATACGATTCAGTTACATTTTATTTTATATTATAAATTAGAAACAATATATCATAGTTGACTGTTTGTATAAGGAGACAACAAATGGCATAAAATTCAATATATTATTTTGTATTAACAAGATACACAGTAATTTAAGTAGATAATTGTAATTTTTATACAAGGTATAATTATTATGTACATAATAAAATTAAAATATAAAAATATAATTAAAAACATTCGACTGTATTTAAACAACAGTTCTTATAAAAAAAAACACATTACTAAAACTTTGAAAAACTTGCAGCTACATGAGCTGCTGCAAAATCTTACTGTAAATCAATCCGTAAAGAGTGGTGAGTCTCTTCTAAAGAAATAATTTGGCATAGAATGTCCATCTAATCTTCCGTAAAATTGTCATCTTCTTTAACCTCGATTTTGTTCAGCCACTTCAACTGAGTATTATATAAAAAAAATTGCGTTAAATTGGTAACGCCACCCCTCCTTTACATGAGATTAAGCCTGACTCCCCTCCCCTCAACGCCTCACGCTATTTATGGATGCCCCCCAATGGACAATATACTTTTATAAATAATGCTTCAAGGAGGTAATTTAATACCTGTATGCAGTATGGGCTTGAGTATACACACCGTATGTACAAGTTATTAATACAAGTAAATAAATTAAATACAAAAATATTAAATAATAGAACATAGAACAAAGCTTAACCTAGAAAAATGTTTAAATTATTATGGAATAATATTATTACTTTGTTATTTATTTTGTCTAACCCACTCAATCAGTTTTTTTTTATAGTAATCTTATTTTTACTGCTTATTTTTCTTAAAGTAGTTGGTAATTTATTAAATTTATTAAATAATTTAATTGCAAGCCACTGTTTAGTGTGCACGCTGGAAGAGGCTTAGTTTTATTTTTTGTTATGCTAGTATTTTTTTGGCAAATATGACTAGCTATCCATATAAATACATTAATGCTTCTACCTGGAATGCCTTATTGTGAGTGATACTCATGGGTCTTTTGTCGGCATGATTATCTTTATTTTTAAATACTATCTTTAATATTCTATCATAAAGGGATTCTAAGATTCCCATAATATTACTATAAGCATTCCCTTAAGCTATAATTCCGTAAGTTGATATAGTAATGAATCATACGTAATAAATCCGCATAATGTTCTTGATATTCATTATGAAACAAAGTTTATAAAATACATTAAGTAAGTATCTGGTCCTTTATACAATACTATTTATAGGTTCATTCCATTTAAGATTGAAATCGAATATCACTTTTCAATATTCAATGCTTGTCATCCTTGTTATCAATGCAACGTTTACTATAACTTCGAAATTATCAGAGACAGAATCTTAATACTCTCCAAAGTGATGATATTCGTCTTTTTAGCATTACTGGATAATCGATTAGTATACAACCAATGATTTACAATTTCAAGCCATTTTTGTAATTTAATTTTAAGCTTATCCCAGGTGTCAGCATCATATAAAACTGCTGTTTCATCAGCAAATAAATATGTACCTTTAAATTGGTTTGATAATGTATTAACGTACAATGTAAATAAAATCGGACCTAAAACTGTTTCCTGTGGGACTCCTATATCAATTATTTCATTTGAACTATATACATTATCTACAACTGTTATAATCCTATTTTATAGATAGCTTTTAAATAATTTGAGGGCTAAACCTCTAATTCCTACTCTTTACATTTTAGCGAGCAGTATGTTATGATTGACGCAATCAAATGCCTTTGTTATTTCTACAAATACAATGACCCTAGGTCTAGATTCATTCAAACAAATATTTACATAATTAGTTACTTTAGCAAGTGCATGACCGCATCCTACACCGCTTAAAAATTCAAATTGATGTGAAGCTAATATATTATATTATTGTAAAAAATTTGATGGTCTGTACTTTTTCAAAAAAATTTGGTCATGTTAGAAATTAAGGAAATCGCAATTTTCTACGTTTGTGTACATGGACCATGTCTGCTGTTTTAAAATGTATAGGACAATAGACTTTCTCTATAACTCTATTAATGATATGTGAAAGTGGCTCGGATATAAAGTTTTTCAAAGTTCGCAGTGCACTGGCATAAATGCCATCCACCCCACCAATTCGATCTTCTAATAAGTTTATTTTTAGATTGACTTCTTTTGCAGTGCATGGTTGTATGAAGAAGTTGTTCTCACAGTATTTATAAGCAATAAGTACCGCTCACTTAATAGGTTTCGTAATGGTACTAATTACTTCAGTCCCTATCGTAGTATAATATTCATTAAATGAATTCACAATATTAACATTTCCAGTAATTTTTTTATCACCATTCTTATTACTATATGTTTAATAGACTTACTTTTTTCTAGGGAGAGTTTAATTTTTTTCATAGATGATTCCATAATTTGTTAGTACCAAATATATTGATTTTTCGTCTCTCATAATTGTTTTTTGCTCTCTGTAATGATTTTTTCAAGCTGGCAGAAAGATTTTGTATTTAGTAAAAAGTTCTTCGTTATTTACATTTGCCTTCTATTCCCTGTAGAATTTTTCCTTTGTCTTACAGGAACTGATGAGGTCAGCAGTGATCCACGAATTTCTACCTTTTTTTAATAGAGTTTTTTCATGTGTAGCCTTATTGGTACATGATTTTCGTAATTATATTAATGTACTTATTGATAGATCCATTGAAGTCCAATCTATAGTGTTTGCAATAATAAAAAGCTTTTTATGAACAACTGCTGTCCTGGGTTCCGTTCTAACAGTTTCCATCTCTAATAAGTTCAATATCGGATAATGATCAGTTTTTTTTTCAAGGAATTTTACTGTATCACATTTAATATTAGTTCTTATAAATAAGTGATCTATGTATAACCCAGAATCAATCCGATTACTACCCGGTCTTGTTACTGAACATACCTTTGGAATGTACCCCTCTTTCAAGTAATTATACAAATATTTATCAATATTTTTGCTTTAACTTAGTGTGTCATTGTTAGTGTCACCAATGATTGGATGATTTTTAGTTGACTTGTCTTTGATGTAAGGCCGCAGATCTTTAATGAAATCCTCTTTTCCGTAATAAAAGCATCTGTACATTCCGGAGAGTTTTATAACTTCTCTTTGGTATTTGATATTTATGCTGGCAACACATAGCTTATTTTCAGTTTCCAGAACAAAAGCGTGCTCGATCGTTTCACTAATGTATATCCATACACCGGGTTTGCTTATCATACTATTGTTAGTGTAAGCTGTATAGTTTTCAATGTCAATAAACACTTTTCTACAACCAGTCCACCAGGCCTTACAACCTATTAGTATACAGGGTTTAGTAGAGGAAGACGATAAATATACTTCTAGACTGTCTTTATTTTGATTTATGCTTCTTACATTAAAGAGGAGAATACTCAGTGTATTATTTTATTTTTCAATACAATTTACAAAACTGTAGACAATTTCATATTCCTTTTCTTCCTCAATTATATTACTTGTATCGATTTCTTCTGGCATTTGTACTTTTTTTTACTATCAAGCCATTTTAAGTTAGGCTTGAAAGAATAATTAGTCTCATTTATATTTCTTTTTAGTAGAAATTTGTAAGTGCCACAAGCTTTTACTTCATTTTCTCTATGACGAGTGTCTAGAGGTAAGTTAAATGTAGAATCGTCTTCTTTATAAAAAGTACATTTCACTGTGCTACTTTTACACTGTTCTTGCTGATGATCATCACTACATTTATAACACTCATAGTCATTAATAAAATTTTTATTGCTGTGATAATATTCACAGCACTTGTGGCATCTGGACACATTAAACTCATTATATACCCTACGTCTCCGCCATTCTATGTACACGAATCCTTTTGTCATTATTTGTGCATACGTATCTCTACTCACTTGTATTATTACACAAGTTATTGATTCATTTTGAGGCTTGTAGACATGGTCAAATTTTACTGTACCTTCAGTAAGATCATTTTTCTGAATAATAACCTTTTCTACTTCAGCCGTATTTGGTTCGTCAATAATTTTTAGTCCTGCCATTTTGAATTAATGGATTTTTTAATTATTTTACTTATGTTTTACTCTTTAATATCCTAGTCATTTGCTCAACGATATATTAAAAAATATTTTTTTGTCACACTTTATGTCCACAACTTTATCCTCAATGATCTGTTGAAAAACACATTTCACTTTTATCCGTGCACTGTACTAATATTTCAGGAACTTTTTCTTTGGCATTATTTGATAAGAAATTTCTTCTCGCTTCTTGTATATTTATATTTCCTTCTGCCTGCGTATAAGTTTTTGTATTCTTAAGTAATGCAACATAATCTTTTAAAATTTTATTTTTGCTTTTCATTCCATTTGTCAATTTCAGCAACTCAACCTTCTTATTTAGCACTCGAATTTTATTATTACCATCGTCATAATTTTAATCTTCGTTTTTTGTTTTCACAAGCTGTATTTCATTTTTCAATGTAATGTTTTCACATTTTACTGTTTCTAGACCTTTTGCCATTTTTCTAACATTATAATCTTTTTTGCTTTTTTCTTTCATCAGTTTATTATAGGCTTCTTTATAGTAAATTTTTCTTTTAATTGTCTTATTAATATCATCTTTCACTTTGAGTTTTGTTTTAAAGACGTCCTTTAATGCTGATTTATCTGTATTATATAGTATGATGTTGTTAGTGTCAATTTAGAGGTTGAATGCGGACTACACTGACCATATCCAAGTATGCCACCTATTGATTAAAAATTTTTTATCTCTGCACAACTTATGTGATGGAGAAATTCACACAGTACACAAACACAAATTCTCCTCTCTTGTTCATCCTTTCAAATAAACACGGAGTAACCCCTTTCGATTTATACATATCCGACGCAATCTTAATATGATTAGAAATTATATGATTTATTCTGTGCAGTACATCGTACAGTTGACGATTTTTAAATTTTTGTTCAAAATTATAAAAATATTGAAAAAAATATAATGTACATATTGCTATCTAAAGAGAAACAAACAAAAAATAATATCAGTCGGAAATATAGGATTATAAGATAATGGGAAGATATGCAGGAGGAACATGATTTAAATAAATGTTCTCATTGTTGTCGTTAGATTACTAATCAAGAATAGTTGTTAAATTACTAAGCAAGATTTGCAAAACTGTTAATCTAGTATGTCTTATTTAACCTTTTAAAAAACTGTATCAGTTGATCGTAAATGTCTTAAAATTTTTTTTGTAAGCAACTACTTTTACAGGAAAATGTTAAGACTAATAATATTATGCAAAAATTGTACAAACAGCTTTTGAGATTTACAAAATTTTCCATCATCGAATTTTTACGTAAACAGATAGTCTTAAGAATTCATACAAGAGATTAATTTCATATTCTTTAGTTACATTCAAGGATTTTTTATTCTTGTCATTCATTCTCTGCAGTTAATAAACATGAACCAGAAAATTTCCAAGGATTTAAATTCTAAAATTTGAAAAATTTCTGGGTAGCAAGTAGTGTAAGATTTGACAAAAATAAAAAAATGAAATATGAGATTGACTTGATGGATATACAGAACTTGTCAAGAGGTACATTTAATTAAAGGCGTTTAGAAGGGGTGGCAAGAATATCCAGGAACAAATATTGTAAATATTTCAATACGAATCCACCTATTAATTTATAAACAAATTTAACTCTATAAAAGCCATGTAATTTGAACGTATTAATACTTCTCAATCAACCTTGACGTTCCTGCAGTAATTAGTTTAATAAATGAACAAGCATGCGGCTTAAATGTTTTGACCCTATGCAACGAATCAGCTTATTCTTATGATAAATATTTGAACAAACATACTTGCATACAGTTTGAACGTTTGAACCCTGCTCGACGACTCCGTAAGTAAAACTCGATTCGTAGCCGTTAGACTCAAAAACCGATTTTTTTTGGAAGATTTTGGGGGAAAAAGAACCAAGGCAACTATTCACCCTGGTAGGCCGTGTGCGGAGATGCCTGGTAGCCAAACTGCGAGATGACTTAATGTATGTGAACAAAGGTAGTCAAAAAATCGCTTTTAATCAATTTCTGCACTTTTTTGCAATATTGAGGCTATAATATGCGGTCTTTTTCGATAAAAGAACTTCTGTACAATGCGAATGGCATCAAATATTCTGCTATTATATCTCCTAATCTTGATAAAACTGCAATTCTCCCTCTATTTTTGAGGTTAACTGTTCTCAGTGACAAGCGGAATACGATGAAAATGATTGTAATATTGAAGGAAAGAGATGTACTCACGTATTTATGATGATAGCACTACCAGTTTAACTGTATTAATGTTAAAATATTAGCACTGTGTATTTTGACGGTTGGGAGGAATGACGTATCAATTTGAAGAGGCGCTAAGAAACGTACCAATACGGCCGAGTGGTAAGAAACGTACCAATTCGGCCGAGCGGTAAAAAACGTACCAATTCCGCCGAGCGCCAAGAAATTTTCTTACCAATCGGCCGAATAGTTACTTTTTTTACCGTATAATTGGTACGTTTCTTAGCGCTTTTTCGAATTGGTACGTTATTCCTCCCAACCGATGATTTGTGCTCCTTAACTTCAGTTAATGCATATTAATTTTAATAATCAACATTAACAAATTGAAATTAATGTGATGTTATATCATTAACTTAATAACATTTTTTAGAGTTAACACCCAAAATAAAAGTCCCACTTTCTAATAACATTTTTAATGAATTGCATTGTACATTCTTTTATGCACTGATGCCACGAATAAAAAGCTCTGCCAAGACAATGAGCAAAATTTTTACACATCAAAACATGTTAAGCTCTCCTCACATTACGTGAAATTTGCATTCAGTTGAAAATTGTACAATTACCGACTGATAATATGCAATATAATACCCAGTGCATGGGAGAGTGTATACATATTGTGTAGTTCATTCAAAATGATATAAAGTCAATGATACGAAATCACATTAATTTCAATTTTTTAATGTGACTTATACTTATTAACGTGTATTAACTAATGCACAGTATCACAAATACACAGTGCAAACATGTTTAATATATTAACAGTTTAACTGATGGTGCTATCATTATAAATACGTAAGTACATCTCTTTTCTTTAAAATTACTATCATTTTTATTGTATCCAGCTTGTCGCTGAGAACAGTTAACCTATAAAATTGAGCAAGAATTCCATTTTCATGAAGATTAGAAGATATAATATTTGATTCCATTCTATTGTACAGAAGTTCCGTCAACCAAAAAGACGGCATATTGTCACCTCAATATTGAAAAAAACTGAAAAAATCGATAAAAATCAATTTTGATCCTACCTTTGTAATGCGATTTGGTTTTATTTATATACATTGAGACATTACGCAGGCCAACCAGGACGAATACTCCGCATTCTCCTTGATTTGTCTGTAAGGAAAGATAAAGTAACATAAGAACCTTTTACAGTTCTCAAAACGTCTGAATTGATAGGTCTATCCACCACTATATAGCTCTTAATTTATCATAATTATTAAAGTAAAACCGTCGACACTTAATAAAACAAAGTATTGCAGCTATCAACATTTATTTACGGTTATGGCAGCCATTGTAGAACTGCTATTGTACGAATCATGATTGACTTAAAGATAATTTTTTTATCAGTGGCCTTAAAACCCCCTGAGTAATAATTATCTTTCATAACAGTTATTGAATTTTTTTGAGGTTATGACAGCCATTGTGGATATGCCATTGTAGGAATTGTAATTTATTTAATAAGGAATTCGTAATCAGTGACAATGAAAATCTCTAAGTATAGGCTTTTGTATAATTCATTACAGCTATTAACTTTTATTTGAGGTTGTGGCGGCCATTTTTGAACTACAACTGTACAAATTATGATTGATTTGGTAATCAATTCATAAATAATTATTGACTTGGAAAACTTCTGAGTATAAATTACTATTATATTTTTAACAGTTATTAATTTTTTTTGAGATTATGAGCCATTTGTGGAATTCGCCACTATTTTTCAACAACAGTGCATAGTTGTATTCTTGACTGTCTTACAAGTGGTTTTAAAGATTATTTTCAGCCAGAATATCGCGTGTCTCAAAGGTTTTCTAGCGAATCAGCAAAATTTCGATGTCTAGCTTAAATTTTTAGGTTAGAATTCGGTTTGTGTATGTTCTGTATGAGTTTCCTGTATTTGCAATTTATAAACCTTTAATTAGAAAAAAGAGTAATTCAAATCGGTCTACGCGTTCCAGAGATATTTTATTGTGAGAAAAAATTCTTATTCTGGATCACAGTGCGGCGTTCCTGCAGCTCCAATAATTCGGAATAAGTTATACACTACCTCCGATGCTACTGCTGTCACGGTATTTTCCTAATGTACACTCAATAGGAATGGATTATTAGAGCACCGTAGAAATAAAAATAGCTTGATTTATCATTCAAGGTTATTACGCTTGAAACGCGAATTCCGTCATTTTTTCTGAAACACTGGGCATCGACGCACTTGGGCTGATATTTAAGACAC
This sequence comes from Copidosoma aretas, assembly GCA_030522625.1. NCBI lineage: Eukaryota > Metazoa > Arthropoda > Insecta > Hymenoptera > Encyrtidae > Copidosoma > Copidosoma aretas. The sequence goes on along the minus strand of JAPYYV010007297.1, from coordinate 3,913 downwards.
TAAAAAAAAAGTTGTAAGTCATTATAACACTATACGCAACTATGTGATGCATGCTGTCAGAGATAAGGTATGGAGGAGAAACATGTGTGTCCATTGCCACATAACGAACGGAAAGCTGCTTCTTGTACGAGCAGATAAGTTATGGCGATTCCAGCCCAGTTGGGCTGCAATTGCCAGGCGATTTGGCCCATCCTCTTTCTACGAGCCAAGTGCCATCCACAAGCGAGCAGTCCCCTCTCTGCTGGCAATCAGCTCCCTCTGGGCGGAAAAGTAGCTAGGCAGCCTTTTTTCAGCAGCCCTTCTCCGTAGGAAAGATAGGAAGCCTTCTTGCCCTCTCCACGTTGCAATGTATCTCTCTCTTTCTTCACTTGCTATTTTATTTAGAGCCGGTATAAAATAATATGCATGATTTAATATTTATAGGTGAATTAAAGCTCTAGTTGTTGTTTCTGTCTGTGAGATAGAAGTTTGTACGATTTTATAACCTTTAGGTACATATGGGTTTGAATAAGTTTTTATGTTGAGGTTCATAAGTATTTTAAGGAATATTTTATAAGAAATATTTCATTAGAAATAGAATTTTTTTTAGGGAAAATAGATCGTAATCATTTTTATTAATTTATACAAATTTATTGAAAAATAAATGTGATGTTCACATGATTGTTAATTTACATTTTATATCAACTTTATCACTAATATCTTCCCAATCTACGTGTAAGTAGCACTTTTTCATGCGTTCAACGTTATGAAGAGCACACATGGATCTGTAGGCTTTATTGTGATGAGTACAAGCACTAACTAATCTTGGAAGTTCAAACGATGGATAGTCCATCATATCAGTGATTCGAACACCAACTCTTTTAAGCCGCCTTTGTCTAAGCTCTCCAATAACATATATCTTGACAGCATCTTTAAGGGTTCCCCGCAGAATATTTCCAATCTCAGTATACTCAATATTACCTGAATCCCAGGTCAATCTATGATATCAAAGTTCGAGTATAAATTTTCATGTTTATAGTTTTGTGATCATTTGCTCAAGGTAAATGGTAGAATAGAGAGAAATACTTTCGCTTCAGTATCCATAGTATTGGGGGACAGAACAGCTAATTCTTTAAGCACCTTATCATTGCCAGACTTTTTAAATCCTTGCATGTCGATTACAAATCCCATTTTTTTCTTCTACTTTTGTTTTCAATAATGTTCACGTCCAGGAAAGGATCCTTTGTTTGTTGAATACTTATACCTAAAATTTTTCAACCAAGGGTTTTACTCTTCTATCATTATCATCCTTAGTTGAAAGTTTTTGATACTTTACATCGGTAGTAAACGTACTAATGGTCGGTTAATGAGACACATTGACTTATTTCAAGCTAGTAAATAGATGAGTGCTGTTTACTGCAACAGTGTTTCTACTACTTCACAGAAAAATATTTTACCTTCAAATACTACTGAGGTTTCATTTTTTTGTTTTGTAATTGTATTTTTTAGATATTTTCTTTTCTTCTATCCACTGCATATCTTTAATCAACCTTCTCATTCTCTTGGTATTTCTTTTCATATGCTGTTTGTTTAGCGCTCTGTCCTTGTCCCATGACAGCTGGTATACAAATGAGACAAAAGACTTAGTGCGGCTACTTATATTCAGCATCAAGGAGATTCTATATAAGTTTTTTGACATCCTCACTCATTAAACTGTATTGAACGATACGATTATGTAGTATTAAGCAGTAAGCTGATGTATCGGCAGAAAAATTATAATGAGATTCGAATTCTAGTCGCATATCTACGGGATCATTTTTTAATGACTCATTCTGCTTTGAGCAGTCAAATACGATAAAAGGTATATGATGTTCAAAATAATATTTGCTTAACATAGGTACTCAATCTTTACTATAATATGCATTCTGAGAATTTGCATACGTATCATGTAACAATGCAAATTGATTATTTTTATTATCGAGATTTAGATCACCATAAGGATAATATTGCGAATTCAAATACAGTTTTATGTTTCTGATATTGCAATGCTCGAACATGCTGGCACTAACACCTCTCTGATTCTTACGGGATGTCTGAAAGGCTAATATAACATAGCGTGGCTCTTTAATCTGATTAGATGTTTTGATAGTCCATATATGTTTCGATGTAGTAGGTAAAAGCGGATATTCATACAACTCTCAGGCTCGGAAACTCATAAACACAAATTTGTCTTTTGCAGATAATTAAGTTCATTTTAACAATTTTGTGCGAATCTGACATAACAACATATGCCATAAGCCATTTTTAATTTTTCCCAAGTTACTGACTTATTAGCATTCGCAGCAGGAATTTAATCTTGCAATACTGCAGTTTAATCGTTTCTGGATCTTATCAGTATGAGTTCATATTTCACAATAACAGCTATTTTACGACAGGCTTCGGCAAAATCAAAAAGCATGCTTAAAGGAATCATAATATCAGAGTAACCATTATTATTTGTTAGACTCAGTTCGTTTGAAGTGCCAAGCCAACCAATGTTCTCAGTCAATACGTCTGATAAGGACTGAGCGTAAAACAATTTTTCATGAGAGTCGTTAAACCCATATTTTTCCGCTTATCTTTCTCTGTGGCGTTAATCTCATACATAATTTATCCAAATAGGTGACAGACGGCATTGTTAACAAGTTTAGTATTTTCTGCTGTCATAGTACCATCTGCTTTCACTAATCTTTCATGAATATGTAAGGAGCTTCGGGATAGATAGGGACATAAGATCGGGACATAAGTCGATGTTGAATTGATATACGAATCTCATCACTATGATTGTAAGTTGATGATACATATGGCTGATGATGTTGAATCTTGTTGCAGGCGATAGACTGTCAAACTTGACAGGAGGCTAAGTGCTTAAAATATCATACATCTTTGAAAAAACCAAATAATATACAACTTAGTTTCCACCTTTTATTTTTAAGCTAAGACTTTTAAGAAACTGTATGTTTTGACTCGTTAATTTTTTTAACTTTTAACTTGCTTCTCCGACGTCTTGAAAGTTTGGAAGCCCACTGTTGACTGAGCACAGCAGAGCATGATATGCTGCTTGTATAATTTTTTTGATTGTGAGAAAATACCCGTTACAATAAGAGTTTTATGTTTAATCTTATCATTACGATTTTCCCCCAAAAATTAATTAAATCACTATCTTGATCAACAATACGTAGTTGCAAGTAGTAAATGATTCTTCTAACAACAGGTAAATAGATGATTTACGACAAAACTTCAATGATTTTTTATCCTGGTGGAAGAGTAGAAAAAAATTCATGAATCCTGTGAACTTTTTCGCCGCTTATGCAAGCTCCGCTAGTGATGTTGCACTCAACTCGTAATGCATCAACCTCAAGAATGGCCACAGGCAAGCCTAAATTGTGGGGAATGGTTTTTTCAAGAACTCAATAACCGTCCTATAAACCTAATAACCGTCCTATCGAATCTTTTGGTCTAAAATTGATAGTTTTATTATACGTTATGACGCTGCGAAGCGGGTACGTATTCCAAGAGGACCAAATGCTTTTTTTAAGTATGACTAAATATCTCGAAATTCACAGCTGCCAGTGGGTAAAATAACTACTTAATCGTGTCCATAGAATTTATTACTATTTTGATCGATGTTTGAAATCGAATTAAACTTTAAAAATTCTACCAGACAAAAGTCATAGTTATGACTTGGTGATAATTCAATGGGTGGACAATATTGCGCTTCTGAAACGGAAGTAGTGCCAGACAAAGTGTCAATGTTTCTTCTATGACCATCAAAGTTATGACGAGGTCATTTATTTTTTTTTAGCCATGAGCGCCAAAATCGCACTTAGCAAACTTTTTTATTTTGCGATTTATTTTTATTGATTATTTGTGTGTTTCTGTGCTTTTATTGTTT
>JAPYYV010007296.1:0-13525 GCA_030522625.1 Copidosoma aretas | reverse complement strand
AAAAAGAAAAAAACAAAAAAAAAAAAAAAAAAAAAAAAAAAAAAAAAAAAAAAAAAAAAGATTTCAGACAGAATTTGAAAAAAAAGGCTGAACTACCTTCATATTGATTTTTTTTTTTGAATAAAATACTTTGATGCCGGAATATTAGGTTAAATTTTCTTTAATATAACCTACAAGCCAGAAATTTCAAATTTCTTGTGATGAAAACCTAAAATCTTGAGAAGCACAAGTGTAAATTTTAAAATTCTCGTTGGAACAAAAATTTTAGATGACAACAAAAAAAGACTATGAAGAACTTTGGAACGTTTAAATCTAACCTCTAAATGAATCAAATAACCTCAAAAAAAAAAAAAATTTTAGAACAGATTGAAAAAAAGGCTGAATTACCTTAAGAATGATTATTTCTCGAAAATACAATACTTTATGACAAAACATGAAGTTAAATTCTCTTTTGCAAAACCTAAAAGCCTGAAATTGTTAATTTCTTGTGTTGAGAACCTAAAATCTTGAAAAGGACAAGAGTTAATTTAAAAAAAATTTTCTAGCATTAATCTGGGATGATAGCGAATAAGAAAAAACTATGTAGAACTTTGGATCGTTAAACTCTAACTCCCAACTTATTAGGATAACCTTAAAAAAAATTTTTTTAGCACAGATTTAAAAAAAGGCTGAATTACCTAAATAGTGATTATTTCTCGAAGATACACTACTATTACGACAGAATGTTATTTTGAATTCTCTTTAACATAAACTAAAAGCTTGAAATTTTGAATTTGTAGCGTTTGACAAACCTAAAATTTTGAGAAGGAAAAGCGATAATTTAAAAATTCTTGATAGAGCATAGAGCTGAGATGACAGCGAATAACAAAAAACTTTAGAGAAGTATGGAACATAAAATTATAACCTTAAAATTGATAGAATAACTTTAAAAAAGAACTTTTATAGAATAGAATTTCCTAAAAAAAAGCTCTATTACTGTTTTAATGATAATTTTTTGAAGATATAATACTACTACGACGAAATGATAAGTTTACTTTTCTTTAACATGACTTAAAAGCCTAAAATTATTAATTTCTAGTGAATTTTTAATTTTTAGTTAAAACCTAAAATCTTGAGTAGAAAAGAAGATTATGATAAATTCTTGTTAATGTATTGAGCTGAGATAATAGCAAATAACAAGAAACTAGAGAACTGTGGAATGTGGAATTCTAACCTCTAAATAAAAAGAATAACTTAAAAATAAAGATGTAAAGAACATAATAAATAAAAACAAGGTTGAGTTACCTTTATAATGATCAATTTTCAAAGGTTCAATACTACTATTACAGAATATTAAGTTCACTTCTAATGATTTAGAGGTAAACAATTCACGTTCCATAGTTCTATATAGTTTTTTGTTATTAGCTATCATCTTAGATCTATGGTTTAACAAGAATTTTTAAATCACCTCTTTTTCTACTGAAGACTCTAGGTTTTAAAAACTAGAAATTAAAAATTCTAAGGTTTTAGTTTATGTCAAAAAAAATAAAACTCAAAATTCCGGCGTAATAGTATTATATCTTCGAAAAATAATCATTAATACAGTAATTTAGAATTTGTCGGGAAATTCTGTTTAAATAAGTTTTATTGAAGATTATTCTATCAATTAGGAGGTAAGAATTTTACGTTAATAGTTCTCTATAGTTTTTTCTTATTGACTATCATCTAAGCTTCAGGCTATAACAAGAATTTTAAGATCATCTCTTTTCCTTCTCAAGATTTTAGGTTTTAAACACTATAAATTCGAAATCCAGGCTTTTAGGTTACGTTTAAGATCATTTAACTCAACATTGTGTCATAATGGTATTGTATCATTGAAAAATAATCATTATTAAGGTAATTCAGCCTTTTTTTTTATTCCGTTCTAAAAAAAATTTTTTTTTAAGTTATTCTATTTATTTGGAGGTTAGAGTTTAACGATCCAAAGTTCTCCATATTTTTTTTTTATTCGCTATCATCTAAGATTTACGCTTTAACAGGAATTTAAAAATTAACTCATGTCCTTCTCAAAATTATAGTTTTTCAACACTAGAAATTCAAAGATTCAGGCTTTTGAGTTATGTTAAAGAGAATATAACTAAATGTTCTGTCATAATAGTAATCTATCTTCGAGAAATAATCATTATGAAAGTAGTTTAGCCTCTTTTTTTTTATCTATTCTGGAAAAAAATTTTTTTGAGGTTATTCTATTGCTTTGGAGGTTAGAGTTTAACGATCCAAAGTTCTTCAAAGTTTTTTCTTATTTGCTATAATCTTAGATCTATGCTCCTATAAGAATTTTAAAATTAACTCGTGTCCTACTCAAGATTTCAGTTTTTTAAGAATAATAATTCAAAATTTTAGGCTTTTAGGTTATGTAAAAGAGAATTTAACGTAATATTGTCAGAATAGAATTATATCTTCGTAAAATAATAATTATTTAGGTAACTTAGCATTTTTTAAAAATTCTGTTTTTAAATTTTTTTTGAGGTTATTCTACTAATTTGGAGGTTAGAATTTTACGATTTAAATTTCTTTATTATTTTCCTTATTCGCTATTTTCTTAGCTCTGTTCTTTAACAAGAATGTTCGGATTATCTTTTTTTCTTCTCGAGATATTAGGTTTTGAAAAAAACAACCGAATCCGCCCACTGTGAGGCGTGGGGCGGGGAGGGGCGGCGCACTGTGGGCTAAAAGTGATTTTTCCGTCCTAAAATCGAACATCTCTTAAACGGAGATAGATAGCGCCAAAATTTTTCGTGGAGCGTTCAGGTATTTGGATGGAGATTAGAGAAAAATTATAGGGAATTAGGTTAAACAGCTTTCTCACCTCGAACAATTGCTCTAAACCTGATTTTTTTAGTGAAAATTCAGAAAAATGGTCAAAAATAACAAGAAAAATTACAGTGACACACCAAAAAAGTTACTATTTTATCATTGTGCTGATTTATGTACAGTATGTTCAATTCGACCATTTTAATTGCTCGACATAGCCTTGAACGACCAAATACTTAAGTTTTGTGACTTTCATCATTTTAGGTGGCTTAGGAAACCATGAAAATGGTTTTACTATTAATTATAAGCCAATGGTAACTTTATTTACATAATTCTAGATAAATAAACAATTAATAAACAGTCTACTAATTGTTTCCTGATTAACTGGGTTAAAGGGTTTTAAAGGGTTAGGTTGAAAAAATATTTATATTTTATCAATAACATTCATTTAACTATTAATTTTTCATAACTTTTTCGTAAATAATTATTTAATATTTTTCAGGCTGTATTATGTAACTGTCATTTTTCCCGTCATTTTCGACCAATTTTCTGAATTTTCACCAAAAAACTCATAACGTATTGATTTTTCGCCAGAAATCCCGAATAGAGCAGTGCGTGGGATATGTTGATAAAATATGATTTTCATTTGTTTCATTTCTTCTTATTTTCTCATTTCATTTACATCTAAACTGGAATCTATTTGAACAGACACATATGAAGCCCGAGGCGGATAAATCATCGCTTTAGAGTTGTCCAGTACTCATGGCTTAGCGACGAGCAAGCAGTTGTCCCGAGCCACCAATGAAATTGTGTCTTTAAGCTTTCAGCGATAAGCTTCGCGCCCGCTTGCACTGTCGCTCCCGCACCAACGAACTTCGGCAGCACCTACCGAAAGCGACTAACCAGCGCGAGCGCCTCTCGGCTTTACGAGCTCACGGGTACCGGCATACTGGCTCAACCAAGTTGCTTGGTTCTTCTGGTGCTTGCAGGGAATCCGCCATACCACGTGTCGTGCATGCGAGCGTTGTGGCATAATTAATTACAAACTCGCTTAAATGCATCATTTGAAATTGCTTGAATGCACTAATTATGTTGCTTAAATGCACAACAATTATATTGCTTAAATGCGCCATTGATATCGCTTAAATGCACCAAATATATTGCTTAAATGCACAACAATTATATTGCTCAAATGCACCATTTATGTTGCTCAACTGCACCATTGATATTGCTTCGATGCACTTTTATTTTATTGCTTAAATGCACTTTTATTTTGCTTGAATGCCCATTATTTTTGGCTAAGTCGCATTGTTTGTTTTTGCTTAGGTGAATATTTTATTCACGCATTCTTTTGTGTAATTCAACGTAATATTACTTCAAGTGAAAAACCTTGTTTTCTTATCATTATAAGTATGTATTTGTTTTAATATTTAAGATACCAAACTATTTTTTTGTATCAAGATGTAAGGTTTCTTATATAAAGCCATTGGTATACAAACTAAAGTACGCATGGTTTCTTATTTCCTTGTTAGTCTTGGCGTATTTCGATTGTTTGTAACCGGAGGTATTGGATAAGGTCAGAGCCATTATCGAGCCTCTTCACGTCGGCGCCGGATTTAATGGGTGTAAGTATGGAGGTGGTTTTTCCTTTGCCTTTCCGGGCCTCCTCGATCTATGGCTTAGCCGTGTGACGAGTGCCCGCTCCATTTCCTTCTTCCCCGCATTTTCATCGTTTCCCTACAGACGGATAGGAGAAGTGTTATGGTAAATATTTTCATGCGATTCTATAATAACAATAACTGCAGGATTATTAGTGCTATTCTCCCACCTGCTGCTCTAAAATCACCATACAAGTCGGTTTTGTATTTGCCCCGCTCTGTTATCCCTCCGTCAAGGCCTGATAACATCTTTATTATTATAATATGTGTGTGAAATGAGAAAGAAAAACGTCACAAACTCATGTTTAGAGCAATTTTTCAAGGTTTAAAAGCTGTTTTACGTGCTTTTCGATACTTTTTCTGTACTTATCATCTAATATCCGGAACGCACTATTAAAACTTCTGCGCTATTATTAATAATAATTGAATTAAACACCATTGAATCCGTTACAGTTGTAAAACTCAAGTTTTGGGTTATTGGAGGTTATGCCAAGAAATTGAAAGAGTCGAATCAAACATACTGTGCATAAATCAGCACGATGGTAATAAAATAATCACTTTTTTGGTGTGTAAATGTAATTTTTCTCGTTATTTTTGACCGATTTTCTGAACTTTCACCAAAAAAATCAGGTTTAGAGCAATTTTTCGAGGTTAGAAAGCTGCTCAACCTAATGTCTTATGATTTTTCTTTAATCTTCATCCAAAGACCTGAACGCTCCAAGAAGAATTTTGGCGCTATCTATCTCCGCTCGAGAGATGTTTGATTTTGGGACGAAAAAATCACTTTTAGCCCACAGTGTGGCGCCAAGGCAAGGGGTAGCACGGAGCGGGGCAGGGCAGGTAGTAGGCATGGACCCAAAAACCACTGTATAATATATATGTAGATATATACATATATTGTAATTTGAGATTTAAGTATTAAATGCAACTAATAATATATTTTGGATATTTGTTTCACTTAAAGTTAAATATGTGTTCAAATTAACGTAATCTCACTAATTTTCAAATTAAAATCAAATGGTTAAACGACAATAGTATTTAAAAGAAACTATCAGTTTAAAGTAGATTCAATTAAAAGTTACAATAATAAACAAATAATAATAATACCATGAATTCCAATAGAATTGATCAAAATATTTTACTTAAGTTCAGTAAAAGTACGTAACAAGATTAATTTATGAATCGGTCTATTCAAGGTGGAGTTAACAGTTCTTACTTTAGCAGCCATGACTAGAGACTCAGCATCCTTGTACACTTCAACAACACGTCCTAAAAGCGACTCTCCAGGTTACGTATTCTCATTTTGTATAAGGACAAGATCACCAACTTGTAAAGATCACTGGGGGCTTGACCACTTTAAACTTGACTGCCAATTGTCCGAAAATGCGGCACAAAAGTGTAGAAAATTCAACAGCAGTCATAATTTGATCCTAAAAATACGTTTGAGATCGAAGTCAGCTAATTTCGCAGCTGCCTTCCAAATACCGCCGAAGTGAGAAGCCGAAGGATTTAAGTGCCATTGAGTGCCCAGATCATTTGAACCATGGTTAAACCTCAGTTAACTCATATTATGCCTCATTTTTCTAAGCTTGATATCAGCTCCCACGAAATTAGTGCCCTGATTAGTAACACTGTCCACATCTTGAAACAATGTATCCCTTCAGTGCGCAATTTCCACGATATTTTGTCCTACGCACAGGAAAGGGGCTGGCATAATCAATACTTGTTTTTTGAAATGGTTGATAGGGAACGACACGAAAATGGTGTTAATCACTTATAAGTTGAGTTTGAGTAGTCGAAAAATATTTTTTGCACGGTATACAGTGACAAAGTTTCGATCTCACAATCTGTCTTCGTGGCATCAGTTTCGATCTCACAATCTGTCTTTCACGCAGAATACAACAACATTGTCGAATAGTCAAGAGAGTCAATTGCACTTCTTCATGTAAGGTGAGTCGATGATAATACTCAATAATAAGTAACGTGAGGTTGTCTTTACCGGCCAAAACAATCGGATGTTTCAAAGTAGAGTTAAGTAATGATATACTTATACGACCCCTACTTTAATTATACAGTCACTGAGAATAGGTCTCAGACAACGCCAGCGACTAGAGTGCGACAACGGTAAATTTTTATCTTATGGCCGATCTTAATTTTGTCTTAACACTTCATAGTCAGCAACGAAACGAGTTTTTTGGTGTTAAAAAACTAAAAACATATGAGCAGGATCTATCTGGAGTATCGTTGGATATAACGAATTCAAAATCATAAATGTAATGATGTTTATAAAGGATGAACTAGCCTGTAAAAGGGGCTTAACGTCGGCTCCAATTGGAAGACTTGAATAAGCAACGGGTTTTATCGACTTCTGTTTGATTCTACGGTAGGCGCAACGAAGGTAATACGACAAGATCCGCCAAAGTCGCTTCCACTTAGAACAATGAAGTAATAAAGTCAAGTAAAGGGGCTCAGATTTATTTACAAAGCTAAAACTAATGACAGTTGACTTATGCTGTTCAGTAAGCATTAACTCTAGTTTGGGATACACAGGTTATAACTTATGTAAAATCTTTGGTCCTTCCTACCATAAATTCTGATTCAGCAACTCACTAGGAAAAATCAGCCTAGATGCTATACCCGCAGGATTTTGCTTGGATGTGATATAATACCAATTTAGCATTTGGGGTCAACTCATGCATATTAGAATACCTGTTGGTTGCAAATACAGGCAATCTAGATGGAAGTCTCTTTTTACCAATGCAGTACATTTCTTGAATCAGACCATAGATGTATATCCACATCCTCTAATGCTACAACTTCAACAAAGTGCTTGATAATTATGGATAGAAGTTCAGCAGCACAAAATTATAACCTTTTGCTAATTGTAGTGATACAATAAGGCGAAAATATAAAACAGCTGTATGAGCATTCTTGGAAGCATCCAAAAACCCAAATACCTTAATAAAATCACACTCAGCAGAATCAAGATTTCACATTAGGATGTGTGTTTGTTCAAGTAAGGAAGGTTCAGTCAACCAACGTATCTAGATCTCAATTACACTAGACATCTAATGCCGAGTAAACTTCATAGAAAAAAATGTTTTTTTTTTTCAGTTTGCGTTCTAATTAATAAAGTATTGCGACAGTAGACTGATAGGACTACCGTGATGATAGATGAAATTTCATGGGATCGGCCTTGAAGGGTAAACGAACGACGTCTCTGCCATCTTTGTTACGAGTGTAAGTACTGGAGAAGAACTTTTTACATTCTAATTTATTTTTGGTTGATTTCGGACGAGCTGGAGTCGGCTTTTATATTTTTAAAAATGTATAAACTAATTCATTTAGTTGTACTTCCTGGATGATGATCATAACTAAACAATGGTTAACTTTATCGAATGACGAAGATAACTGGATAGGTCCCGACAACAGACACCCTAGCTGTGAGGCTAAAGCAATAGGTAAGTTGTTAGAATCCTTTCAAAACCCCTGCCCGAAAATCAAGGCATGAACCGAGGCATCAATAACGACGTCAGTTTTGTCAAAACGTTAAAACTTAGAATCAGCCAGAGGTATATCATCATAACAGGACAGATCTACTAGATTACTATTCACCGGTAATTGATAGGTCGCAACTTTGGCACGACCACAGCCACAGCAGAATGTTCAAAACTTGATTTAAAATGAGATCGAAATTGTAAACTAACAGACTTACTGGTGGCCAAAGACACCACTCCACCAACTCCAGTGAAGTTGTGTCAACCTTTTGCCGTCTAAGCTTCAGTAACTTACAAAGTGAACTCGTTATAAGAAAGCTTTGTGTGCACTAATCAATTAGCACTCTTACCAATTTCCAAAAACCATCAGCTGCAGAAACAATAATCTTAGCTGTAGCAAAAAATAATTTTGGGAGATCGTACTCTTCCTTTCGAACCTGACTGCACATTAACACTAACATTAGGAGAAGAAACGCGCTTGTCATTTTCAGAGCCCTGACTTAAAGATAGTGACTTGCTTATGGATTCAGGTGGCCTGATCTTGGTTGGAGAAACATACTTGTGTCATTGTGACTTGTGACAAATCATCTCTGTGCATAAGCGTGTGGTGCTGTGAATCACAGTGTTGACATCTGGACTTAGAATCACAATGCTTGTTGCTGTGTGGTCCAAAACAGTTTGCACAGAGATGATATTTTTGAAGGAAATTACATTTTGCCTTCCAGGTCTGAGTCTTAAAGAAGTCGCAAAGGGCAAAACCATGTTCATGATGACAAAACTAACACTCTAATTTGAGAGGCGGAATAGTGAAGGCACTAGACTCATTAGTGGAAACAGGTTGATGGGAAGCAGAAGTCAATTTACTTGGTATATGAGAAACACTAACACGGATACCTATAGGTCCACTTGTATAAGACTCTAATGCAAGGATTTAAGAAGAAATCAATTCTCACAGTTGTACTAACGTAGGGGTGCACTACTGCCTTCTCATGTCTTTTACCAGTCACTATAAGTTTGAAAATCAAACCTACTAACTACCATGGACACGAATAGGTATGAATCACTGATATTGCGTTCTAAATGCACAATCGAATTTAACGAACCAAGCATGCTTTTGGTTTCAGCACAGGTGTTTCTTTTAATGGGCTGATAACTAAGTTTAGCTGAAGTATACGTATTAATAAAGTGACATTTTTTGTCATAGTATTGGGTGATAGTTTTTCAAGTCCGATTGTAACTTTTCTTAAATGGAGGAATATTCTTAATAATATCCGAGGCCTTACCCTTCAACTTTGCTCTTGAATGTTGATACTTAATTATAGGTAGAATTGTCTGTTCTCCATGTACAACACGAAAATTTATCCAAGTCGATCACCAGTTTAATAAGAAAGTTCTATGGGTGGCAGTGATGAATAATTTCAAGTGCCAGCAGCTAGAATAGGCTAAGGCAAGGGGTTAGGGTTAATGTAATGACTAAAGGACAATCAATAATCTTTAAATTCACCCTGAACCAAATAAAAATAATCCTCAGCTTTGTCAAACATGAAATCCTTAAGATAGTCGTGGCTAAGAGGTAAGAGGGTAATACTCATTATCTCGTCATGATTGGCCTTAAAGGTCTTATAAGTAACTGTGGATTGTTAAAGCTTGGAAGTAGTTTGTCCCCTGGTCATTTCGGCTAGGCCATGTTCTTTAAAATTAGCAAAGACTTAATTTATTTTATTCAACAACGTGGTCGGTTACTCAAAAATAACCTCTACGTTGATAGATCACACAATATGTTTAATGGGCAATTTTCAACAACTCAAATAAACTTACATCAAACAATGACCATTTAAATCTGTTGAATTATAACTAGGATAAAGGATAATTAACCTCAGCCATCAGTAAATAATGATTTGCTCACTTATTATTACGAAATAAGCAAAGTTAATACTTAAATTAAATAATTAATAATGCGAAGTCAAAAAACTAAAAATTAATCAACGTATTTATCGATACACAAACAACAAACTTGAGGCCAGCAGCTACGACATGTTGAGGCTAAGCCAGTAGAACAAAAAGGAGCAGCGGCAGCAACGCAAGGCTAGCAAAGCTGGTGGCTGCAACAATTAAATCCCGTGCAGCAGGCAGTAGCAGCAACAAGAAGGCCAGCAGAGCCGGTGGCTGCGACAATGAAATCCCACAGAGCAGACAGTAGCAGCAACAAGAAGGGCAGCAGAGCCGGTAAAAAAATTCATGGTGATTCAGAACACTTTAAAGAACAAACTTACAAAAATTTATAGTGATTCCTGCATTTTCATACAACTCCCAACCATCCTTGAATATGATCAAAGAGTTTTATTGAGAATTACATTACTTTAATTGAAAAGGAAGTTAAAGGCAAACGATGGTTTTCCATTCAATTCAATTACTTGACATCCAACAGCTATGCTGATCATTTTTAGAGTTATCTTTACGTGTATAACTACTGAATTTGGTACCAGCTTTGATGGTTTACTTTATTTGATTATCTAACGAACTACAATAACAAAATTATCAATAAATTTATCTAATTTACCGAATTTTGTAAATAATCGCAAAATTCGATCAAATTTGTAAAACATTACTTTAATTACTTAGGGTGGTATAAACAATATAAATTGAGCATCGGTACGTTTGAATGACTACTTAATGAATGCAAATTATTAAAAGTTGTAAAGGCTATACTACCTTAAAATAATGATATTTAAATTAAATCAAAAATTGCGTAAGTCAAATCATCAACATGTATTTGAAACTAATAAGTCTGATAAAGCTAAAGTAGAAACAGGTTTAACGAATTAAAATTCTATTATTTTCTATGCAATTTCAAATCACATTTGGTTGATACTAAGTCACAATAATAGCGTGATTACTTATCTATTAATATTATTAAAGCTATAGTAGGCAAAATAATTAGCAGATTTTGTCCAAGTACTGGAGAGTTGACTAGTGTTGCAGCTGATTGTATTCAATACACAGCCTTTACTATACAGAATCCTTGGCGAAGCTGGGTCCTATCTTCTCATTATATTTGATAAATCTGAGAAGGTATATGCTTGACTTTGGTTACTGATAATAACTCTTGTGAATCATATTGGATTGCTCACGATATGTGAGACTTATGACAAAAGGTATTGAAAAGTTTCTTTTTGTGTTACTCTTTTCTTAAAAGAAATAAAAAGCAAGCGAGTAAAGGAACATTAAACACGTTGTAGTTCCCAGTAAAAATAGCTTGAAGCAAAGATATGAAGTACTACTATGGTGTCAAATTCCAAACTAGTACGAGAGAGATAGAGAGAGAGGCTGGAGTACTGTGTCAACAGTGAAGGCTATAGACGAACCACGTGCCACCAAAACAAATAATGGTAGTGCGTGCGATCCAGCAGCGACACTTAATTATATAGCTAATGAGACAAGCCCTGACGCTACGTTGTAAGCGACTATAGCGTGGGATAGTTGAAGAATGCGTGGGGTACTATGGCCACGCACACTATAACAAGGCTCCGCAACGAGAGGTAAGAGCGAGAAGCACAGAGAGAGTGAGAGCCATGCGTTACAGGTAGCTGAGGCTAAAGAAAGCAAACCATGTTGATCGCTTAAACATTAGAGTGCTGAAGACAATAGCTGGATGATGATGCGCCAAAAAGCCGTTTCGTACAGTAGCTGCACTCTCCCTGCCCAATCGGGCTTGAAGGACCTTAAATAAAGTTGAGGTACATAATTATTTAATTTAGAGCTCGTAGGAGCTCGCCGGGACCAGCACTGAGAGAAGTAGGAGATAGCTGCTTTGGGAGAGAGTACGATGGAGTACCATGGTCTTTGTGACAATAGTTAAACTAACACTCTCACTCTTAAATCAATAAAAAGTCAACACTAGGATTTATTTTAACGCACTTTAAGAATTTCACTGGGAAAAATATGATACACTTTATATGTAGTTAATTAATAATAGAGTTTATACTCAGATAACCGCATCATACAGCAAAAGTTAGATATTGAAAAATGTAAAGTATAAACCAGTGACACCTTAATAAACTAGTATTGCGGTAGATAATATAAAAAATAAAAGGATGGAACCATGGCTGATGGTATTGCCATGAGGTAAAATAAGTACAACGCTGAACCTGTAAGATAGACGGTGGGTTCAGACTGACTATAGCTTCATCCACTGACGATGCCCGCCCACGCCACTCCTCCTAATGGTTAAGCGCTTACAGCCGACTAACTGGGTGATTCTATCAGTTAAATATAAATAATACTATAGCTTTTTAAATTTAAAATTATATTATCATCAACAACGAAGTTTCCTTGATTAACTCCGTGAGTAAGAAAATGAACATTGGTGCAAGACAGCTTGACCTCACGTGGTTTCATTGTTGAGTGAACCCCTTTCAATCCAGCTCTTTAACGTTGTCTGATTAATAAATTCAACGTTGGTTCTTCGAGCCAGATTCGGGCGGGATCACTCACAATACATTACGATTGCGAGTAGCTTTGTGACAGTGTACAGGCCACGAAATCTCGCGTATAGAAAGTGCATCGCGTCGCACTGCCGTGTTGCTTGAAACAGCGCACTGCTGTAACGTACAAGATATCCGTGCGCTTTTTATTTCCTCATGTTCATAATGCTCTGCATTCATTAACGCTGCATACATGCTCGAGCGGCATCAATAATTAACATGCACACCAAGCCGTTACGGTCGATTCGCGATAGTCAACCTTCTGCCTCTCTCTCTCTCTCTCTCTTTGGCTACTATGGATCAAGAGTCCTTAACCTCAATAAATTATATTCTATTCTATTCTCTCCCCACATTGCTGATATTGCATTCGTGTACGTTTACTACTCTTATTCCCTGTCTCGCACAATCGTATCGTATGATACACGTATCTCGATCGCAGCACATATTCTACAAAATTTTGGTATTAACATGTTAACTGACATTGTTATGTTAATTCAAAATTTATGTATATCAGAAGGATTGTGTAACGGAGCAAGATTTAGAGGAACTAAATTATCAAGTGTAACATTAGAGATGAAATTATTACAGGTCAGACAGTTGCAAATAGGGTATTTATTCCGAGAATAAATTTGATTAGCACTACCTTATCGCTTTTACCTTTTATATCGTATCAGAAACAATTTAAACACAAATAATAACATCAACACAGTCCAAAGTAATTAGTAAGAAGCAATTTTACATACAATAAGCTTTTTCTATGACTATAAATAACATGCTAGGTCAAAGTTGTAATAAATTGGGTTCGTACATAAAACAGCCACAGTTTTTTCAAGGCCAATTTTATGTGCCATTATCAAGATGCAAAAATTCTGAGTGTATTTTTATACAAAATGAGTTGAAAAATCCTTCGGAGACAGAAAATATAGAATGGGATGAAATTTTCGAACATACACGGAAAAAAATTTGGCACTAAAACAGCCTTGCAGGTTGAACTATTTGTGTTCAACCACCTCTTGGAGCTGTGACAGTTCAGAGCTCGACTTCTCACAGGCAGAAAATTGCACTGTATACGTTTAATACAGAATTGAACGGT
>JAPYYV010007295.1:0-13525 GCA_030522625.1 Copidosoma aretas | reverse complement strand
GTAGAAATATTGTAAGTTTTTAAAATTGACGATATTTTCTTGTAATATGTTTTATTGTATGGGATACCTACTTTACAAATGGGCTGAGAAGATAATGGTAAAAATTTTTTCGATTATTGCTATTTTCTTTATCGTTAATATTACAAGTATTATTGTTGTATTGTTTTTATAACATTTTAAATGTTTTTGTTTATTGAGTCTGAATCTAATATTTTTATCTATGAATTCTAGTGGATAATTATTTGAAATAAGTAATTTTCTAATTCTTACAATATTTTCACTGTAAAACTGTTTATTAGACAGTAATATAGCTCTGTCCACTAAATTATAAACTATGTTTCTCTTCAGCTGCATTGGATGATTCAAATAATAGTTGAGAATTCTGCTCGATGAGATTGGTTTTTTAAACCAATTTGTAATTATTTTATTATTATGTTTAATTAAGGTCATATCTAGAATATTAAGTTTGTCTTCTTCTTCTAATTTGTATGTGAACTTCAATTGGCTATGGTACGAGTTGAAAATTTCTAATAGGGTGTTTAAGTGTTCTTGAGGTATACATGTAATTATATCATCTAAGTAGCGAAAATAAGATGTGGGAGTACAATTGACTTTGGATATTAATAATGAAAGGCAATCAACTTCCAAATCATCCATCACAAGGTCAGCAAAGAGGGGGGAGATCGGTGAGCCCATTGGGGTTCCGGCTATTTGTTGGTAGAAACGATTTTCGAAAGAAAAAAATGTGTTTTAATATTAGTATTTTAAACATTGTCTTATTATGTCGATCGAAATTTTACATTTGCTATGTGTCTGGTTAACACTACGGTCTAAACTATTAAATACGAGGTGAATTGGATTATTAGTAAAAAGTGAACTGCCATCAACAGAGAGTAATTTATCATTGTTATTAATGGAGATGTGTTTTAATGAGTTTTTAAATTGTTGACTATTGTCTATATGTAATTTCGGTTTGTTGACGACTGTCCTTAATTCTTCATATATTATTTTTGCTAGTATGTATGTAGGACTATTGATGAGAGAGACAATGGGTCTAAGAGGCGCACCCGGCTTGTGTACTTTTGGTAGGCCGTAACATTTAGCTATCATTGTGTCCGTGAGTGTTAATTCATTATTATGAAATTTTTTGAGACAATTGACTACTGACATTAAGTGATTTTAAAATTGTACTTGTCTTCTTTTGTAAACTTGGTAGCGGATTTTTTGAAATAAATTTATAAGTGTTGGTGTCGGCTAGGAGATGAAGCATTTTAGTAGAATAATCTGTTTTGTTCATGCATACTGTAGTGCTACCTTTATCAGAAGGAGTGATAATTATCTGTTGGTGCTTTTTCATAAATGTTCGAGTATTTTAATTTATTTATGAATAATTCAGTTTTTTTTTTTTTTTAAGGTGGCTCATTTGCATCTGACTTAGCACTGGATATATAAATGTCAGGTTGACTGATACTTCTCAAAAAATTCAATATAAGTTAAAAAAAATTCAAAATATCTGATATACAGGGTTGATAAGCCACCTTTAATGCTATTTTAAAAATATTGTTTATAAAGAAATTTGAAATTTAAAAATTATTACAACAATAAAAAATGATTGCTTAGACTAGGACCTAAGACACATACACAGACGTGTTCTATTGTAACACCAGATGACAAAATCAAATTTAACTTGGCATATATTATTGTTGTATACTACTACCAAGTGCACTTATACGCAACGAGTACAGTACTATTTTTTTTGGGTTACCTCACTCGCTCTTGTTTCGAAAAAATTACCAATAAGCTAAGTGATCAAATAACAACTACAGAAGCTATAAGGAACATACAAAAAATAGTTAGGGGATAAAATTAAATTTTATCCTGTCTATATTGCAATAATATAAAATTATCTACATACTGAGATTATTAGGTTAGATCGGGCGATTAAGTGCATGTATGCTTATAACATTTTTTGCGCATTATAGGCATATTTTTTACAATTGCAACCACTCTATTGGAAAAGCTTCTATAATTTCAAGTAATCTTGTAATTAGTGAGGAGCCAAAGTTACTCCACTGTTTAAAAAATTTTGACAGAGAAAGTGTAAATATTTTAAAATTGTGAACAATATTTTCCTACATGATTAGTGGTTAAAAATTGCAAATAAAATTCAAAAGATTAATTACAGTCTTGATAAAGGTAATATAAAAGCAATTTATAATTTCTTACAGGTAAACTTATTTAGTAAATTTATTACTTATAGTTAATGTAATTTTAATTTATAAAACGATTTATTAAAGATATTAACAGTAAAAAACTAAACTTAAGACAATCTTTTTTTTTAGTAAGGTTTTAGTTTTAAGAGAAAAATTTATTTAAGAAGACTAAAGAATGATTAAAAAAACGAATTAGCGAGATTTGTATTAGGTAAAAAACAAATTTTTTTTGATTGTTTTTCAAAATCTTAATGTAAAGATTCTAAATAAAATGCATAAGAAGCGCTTTTTTGGCATTCTACTGAAAGTAAATACCTTTAATGTTTCGATGACATATAGTAGCGTTTTTCCTGTGCTAAAAACAAATACACATAGTGAGTTTGGACTTTGAATATCATGTTTTCTTTTAAAGAATAATTTTTGCAGCTTATTTCATACCGTCCTATGAAGATTAATATCTTTTTAATATAAAATCTAAACGACCAATTTTTGACATAACCATTCCTTTCCGTGCACACGCGCCTTATAGTATACTCTGTCATTCTCTAAGATTACGTATGATTGTTATTCTTTGAACATTCTTAATAACATTTGGGAGCCTTCCTGATCAGTGGCAATTTTCCTTATTTGCTCGTTTTGTGCAGGCTAAACGACAGTTGATTGTTCTTTTCTATCGATATACATATGCGGTATGACATTATACTCTCGGAATTTTCTAATATTATTTTATTTTATATAACGCAAGCGATTGTGTGCATAATCAAGAATACAGCTTAAGATAAACTGTACTTATTCATTTGTCAGTTTTATTTACTGTTGCCTTCATGTACATAGTACTATTTACAATTGTGGTGAAGGTGACTTAAGATCACAAAACTTGAAAAGACATCTTAAATGATGTAATAAAGATAAAAAACAATGATTAATTTCAACATTGTAATCACATGCTATTTTTATTGCACTCTATACTTAATTTTACTGAGCAGAACACTCGAAAAGACAACTGAAATTATGTTATGAAATTGAAAAAAGATAATTTATTTCAAAATAATAATATAGTGCGTTATTTTAACTGCATTCTATACTTGCATCTTATAAAATAAGTTTTACAGAAGCTGATTCTCATTTAAATCAAGTGTAAAAAATACCAAATCAAATAAAAAATTAAAAAAATTATTTTTATCCATCCTCTACCCAATGCATCCACTCCTAGTCATCTCTATTCAATTTTTCAATACAATTCTATAGGATCGACTTTGACATTAATCATGTAGAAATATATTTATATTTTGAATAAGATGGAGAGCTAATTTTTGCTCGAAAACCGTAGAACTATATGATACATTAGGAAGATATAAAGGTACCTACGTTCATACGATATAAAGTTAGGTTTGTACTTGATAGTTTGGTTGAAATCTGATTTATTATTCTAACTTTTGTATAGAATTTAAATAAGGTTACAAATAATTTTTAAATACTAGGTGCTGTAGGAGTAAAAAGAAGCGGAGGAGGGGGAGTAGGAGAAAATAGGGGACAGTGGGAGGTCGGGGGGAGCTAGTGCTCACCATAAAACTATAATATTGTAAGAAATATCTCTTTACAATATATCGTTATTTATATGGTGCAGGTCACAATTTTTCCCTATGACCCCCCACGCCCCAATCATACGTTTATCACCACAGACCCCTCCGTGGAACAAGGAAAAAGTCTCTTGTTTTATACATTATTTAAAGGATGCTTGAAAATATGCAAGGCTCCTCTACGCCCCTCCACGCCTCTACTCTTTTTTTATGGCCCCTCCACTGCTCTTCCTCGGCTCCCCACATTCTATCCACATATCTCACACCATTTAAATTGCATATTTTTATAGCTCCATAACATTTTCTATCCATTTAACATGCCACTTATGAGGCGAATAGATAGACAAAACACTAAAAAATATTAAAGAAGTACACCAAATTGCTGATTTATGGGACTTATGAATGAAAACAGTGATAAAATATGTATTCGAGACATTAAGTATAATTATATCCTTTAATGGTGACTAGTATTTATTTCTTGAACGTAAAGTTAAGGCCAGGTTATCCTTTTTTTCATTAATGTTGTTTCATTTATTGCGTAACTTTTGAGAACTGATACATATATTATAATGACATAATAATAGTTAATGCATTATCTATCAAATACATAACACCAAAGGTAATATAAACCGTAGAAGTTCGCCAAATATCGAAAGTTTTTCCACTAAAGTTTTTATAACATCATTCATTTGTAAGTATGTTAAAGTTTTGATAAAAGTTTAATAATATTTTAATTAACTGTTTAAATAAATAACTATATAGTAAAGGGAAAAATTTGAATTTATTCTTCAGGAAACTAAATAATTAAACGTTATGGATACATCTTTCTTAGATGTTGAATTAATTATTTGTTTAATGCTTAAAATTTCTATGAAAAGGCTTTTTCATTAGCCTTGCGTGATTACATAAAGACAGAAGTCTCATGTACCCAACTTAAAAAAAAAACGATAATATACATTTATTAAAAAACATTATTGTCATTTAAAAAAAAAAGACTTTCTGCCTTTTATGAATATCATTTATATACACGTAATAAATACAACTTAAAAGAATATTCAACCAAAAAATCAGTTATTACATTGGTAGAGAGCTATAACTATAGTTTGAAGAATTTGATTAAATAATTGTTTACATCAACAGAATTTTACTATGAACTTATTATTATGATAATTGTTAGGACACATATAAAAAAAAACAAACGTAATTATATTGTTAATAATAAAAATATCATCAAACTCTCTGTCATGAAAAATTATTACTAAATTTAAATTCATAAAAAAACATATTTATTTATGTTTGTCAATAAAAAATTTCCAACTCCATATCATAAAACTCAAAACTGATTCTACTGTGAAGTTAACCAAGTTGAGTTTTTTTGACAAAACTGTGCCATTTTAAAACAGTAATGCATCATTTTCTGCACTATAATTAAATAAGGCAACATTGGTTTATATGATATCTTATTTTTGTTTTTTTTTTAAATCCAAAACACAAAATGCTATTATAATTATTGTTTTTTCTAAGTTTCATGAAATCTATTGTAAAATTTTCATTTTACACGATAGTTTCCACTTCTCAATCATTTCTACATTCTATTTGAGTAAAAATCTCATTTTTAGTTTTGCATCTTGACAAAGCTACGTATAATTGACCATGAGAGCACAAAGGCATTTTGAAGTACAAACCAACATCATCGAAACTTTGACCTTGGAATTCATTGAAAGTCATAGTAAATGCCAAAGCCAAGGAATACTGCTTTCTCACAGATTAAAGGGTAAGTGATATATTTTTCCGGTGTTTAATGATATTTTGGTAAAAATACTTTAGATCCAATTTTTTCTTGAGTCATAATTTCGGCATTGATGTTGAACTTTATTAATTTTTCTACTTGTAATCTTGTACCATTACATAATATATCTGCTATGAATAGATTTCTTATTAACATAACTATAGATCCAATGTTCAAACATTACAAAGTAAGCTCTCACAAACACAATCTAAAATTTATATCGAAAAATCTATAAAAATGTTATCATCTATTACCAACAGCTCTGTATACAACATAATCTACGCTATAGTAAGTTATTTATCAGTAATGATATCCAAAATCTTATTTTAAAATAATATGTAGACTTATTGTGAGTAGTAAGAATTAACCTATTCGTTAAAGAATTATTATCCTTACTAAAAAATTTCGTACAAATGCTATTAGATTTTAACTTTTCTAGTATTATAAATGTCTTACTTTTTTCTTCTCCTATTTCTAGCAATATTTTTGAAAAAAATTTCACAGTCGAACGAATGTTGATGTTCAATTTCAAAATTTCAAACAACGACCAACTGAATTAAGATTTAATTGTTTCTAAAATTATCTTACTTCTATTACTGTTTTTTAAAACTAGTTAAATCCGTCGAAAATCTTCGCCTAGTAGTGTAAGTTAATTTCCAAAATTACTTTTTGTATTACATTAATCTTGTACAGTTCTGTCTACTATTTTTAGAGCTTTTTTAGAAATCATAGACGCTTCATTCCAAATCATCGAATCCACTTCCTTCAATTTTTTTTTCAGTTTCTATTACTAAAAACGAGCTCTTAATGTTATTTATATCTAGTGGTAAGCTAAAAATTCTATGACTGGTCATCCCCTTAGAAAGTAAAACAGATGCAATACTTGTCCAACCGATTAATAAAATTTTTTTCTTTAGAAAAAAAGTAGTAAATTGATGTTTTATATAAAAATGATTTACTGGATCCTCGAAGACTGTATGTAAAAAAAATTTTATTATTTTTTTCACATGTAGAATAAAAAAATTTTCTTTCGTCATCATTTAATTGATTGTACAGTGACTGAAACATTTCTTTACAGGAAGAAATTTCTTTAACATTATCCGTTTGTTTTAATTTTATGTTTTTCGTATTGGTAAGTTAAATGATTTACAAAATTTATCTTTCAATATTAAAATTTTACTAATGTGAAGCAAAGCTCGACTTTTTTTTCATTAAATTATTCCAAAGAATGATTTTTATATTTTTCCCAATTTTATCACTTCGAACGTTTTTTGAAAGTAAAAACTATGCAAGGAGTTGTCTCGATTAAAGAGAAAGCATGATAATACTGTCATCTTCAAATATATTATCAATTTTCTATCAAAGCTATTGTGATAGCAGTATATTTGAAACTTTTTTAAGTACTATTATTGTAAGTTTTTCAGTAGTTAAAAGATTTTGATCCTTTTATTTTATACAAAATTAGTATTAGAGAAAAATGTGCTTGGACTTTCAGAAAAGCGATGTATAATCGACCTATTGCTGGATATTTAATCACGTTTTTTTTGTTTTGCCAAGATTTGATTTGGTTTTTAAAAATATAGTTTTTCCGAAATATTTACGTAGTTTGATGATCAAGCATAATCAACTATTTTATTTTATTTAAACCAGGCTGTAAGTGGCATTGGTCAATTAAATAAATGTATGTATACTTTTTGTCATACTATGAGTTATTAAAAACTATCGATTTTTTGATAATTTCATCAGGTATCGGGTATCAGACATTTAAAAAAGCATTTTTGATCAACCTTGAATTTGTTTCATGCAATTGCAGATTCAACAAGCTATGCCACAAAATCCAAAATGGCAGCCAAAACACGTGACCTACACATTTTTTTTAAAAACGAATATAAAACTCGCTGCATGATTCCGACTGATGTCTACGAAGCCTTAAATAAAAGGTCTAATGATTTTCCATCAAAAGCCGTATGAAAATTTTTTTTTGTCAGCCGTAGAATTCAAAATGGCGGCAAAACCCGTGTTGTATGTGATTTAAATAATTGTAGGATACAAATTTATTTGGTCTAACTCCGGCTCTAGCTAAGCTCTGTGGTAGAAATACATAAATAGCCTACATACCTCTGAAGCGTAAATGCGTATTTTTGACGTTGACCCTCAAATGGTACTACTAGTAGCATTACTTATTAATCAGAAAAGTATTGAATATCTCTCGCCTGCCATTACAGATTCTAATATATCTTGAATAATTGTTTGTTTTGATTCGTTTTCTTAATAAAATAGTAGTATTACGTGGTTTATGCGGCAATGTTAACAATAAAGAGTATATAAATATCATACAACAATCCTTCGAGTATCTCTTCCAAAAGTCTTTTAACGTTGCTGGTGCATTACATAATCCGAATGACATGTTTTTAAACTATCACAACCCTTTTTTAACAGAGAATGCTGTGATTTCTCTATCTTTATTTCTAATTTTCACTTGACAGTAGCCGCTCTTTAAATCTAATGTAGAAAGCCACGATTTCCCTGATAATTTATCCAAAATATCGTCAGATCTGGGTGAAGGATATGAATCCTTAATCGTTGGCGCGTTTACTTTCTGGAAATTGACACAAAATCTTGTGGAGCCTTTTTTCTTATTTTTAAGTACCACTGGAGAACACCAGAAACTTAAAGATTTTTCTATCACTCCTTGCTTCCTTGTTTCTATAATTAAATCAACTTCCTCTTGTTTGTGAATAGGGACTCTTCTCAATAGTTTTTTTATTGGTCGTGTTCCTTCTTTTAAGTGTATTTTATGTTTGACTAATTCGCATTTTCTTACGACATTGTCATGTTTAGAAATATACTGTTATTTTGTTATTAAATCGGCAAATTTTGTTTCTGATCCCTATCTAGTTCTTCCGCATTTTTTTTGAAAATATATTGAAAATTATCTAGAATAACATCTTGTACGTCTACACCCGTCGAATAGGTACATTTTCTTTATCATTTAAATATATCTCATAAAAAATAACCTTATAAATTTTCTTTGTTAAACCTATCTTATCAAGGAAATCACACCCGAGGATACAATCATCAACTATATCTCCCACAAATGCAACTATTTCTACTCTGTGTTTTCTCAAAACCACAAATGCTTTAACCCTAAACTTTATAGGAACGTCCTTACCTGTTGGGTATTCAGTGATTAAGAATTAATGGGAATTTGAATATCCAATGAATTTACAAATGAAGAAATTGAAATTGTGGCGTCAGAACCAGAATCTAAAATAAAATTAGAAATTTTTTTATTTAATGAGCCTCTAAAAATAAATCTCCTTGAATTCCCATCAATTCTTCGGCTATTTACGACTGGGATCAAAGGAGCTGGATAACCTACTATTAAACTCGTCTAACGTTGGCGGCATTCTAGGATTTTCTTTCCTGACTTGCTCCTGGATTGGAATTCGACTTTACTGCTCTGTATGCTCCTGCAACAACATTACTCCTTTGAAGTCTCCTATTTTCATCAAAAATTGATTCAATCTCTATTGCCCGTTGGAGAGCAACTCTTAAAAATTTAATCTTCTCTAAAAGCACTTCTCTTACTAAATTATCAGCAATTCCAATAATTAATTGTAAAGAAGCAATTTTATCTTGAGTAACAAACGAGCACTTACGATAAACTACTGAAACTAATTTCTGTAAATCAGCAGCTAAACTTGGAAAATCTTCATTTGGGCCTTGTTTCCTATTTTGTAATTGAGAATAACATGTTGCAGCCAAACATTTTTCTCCAAAACGTATTTCAAGTTTCGAGGTTAAACCTAACAATCCTTCAGACTGTGAAAAATTATCAAGCACTGATCTAGCCTTTCCACGTAAACAAGAAATCAGAGTAACCATTTTTCTATTCTCATCTCATCTATTCAGTTTAGCAATAAGGTTAAACTGATTTAAAAAATCTCCAAACGAATAACTACTATCATATTCATCGAATTAAACAATAGAAGGAGCCAACAAACTTGTCATTACCCTATTTGAAACCGACTGTACAAAAAAAGTGTTACAAACAGAAAATGGACGCGGTAGTTGTGATATTTGTGTTCATTGTGATGGTTGTGTTGGTTGTGATTGTTGTGATAACAGTAATTGTGATAGTTGTAGTAGTAGTGGTGGTGAAAGATTTTCGGTGACACTCATCTGGTTTATGTCGTGAGGTTGTTGATCGTGTAACGCTGTATTTCGTTGAGCCTGCCTCTCGTTCAGAAGAGAGTCCTGCTCCGACGAAACTGCGTTTCGCTCAGTTTGTAGGTTCACGATCATGTCCCGAGCATCTTTCAGAGTCAACTGCAACCGCCGAAGTGTCCTTTCATGAAACTCCTGTTGTTTACGCAGCGTGTCCTCCTTTTCTTTTTTCGCGTCGTCCAACTGAACCTGAAAATCATTACGATTTCTCTGCAGCTCAGCCAGCTTAGTTTTCAATTTCACTATCACTACATCACGAGTTTTCACCACTCTCCTTAAATTCTGTAATTGATGTTCCAGATCCAAGCACTGCTGCTTGGATTCTTTCAGTTGCCGCTTCATTGTCTTTGCTTTTTGTTTTGATGTAAAATCCCGGACGAGCCCCCAAAATTGTTACGATTGCAAGTAACAATGAAAGCACGTTACTCTATAGAAACGAAACCAAACTTTATTGAGAAAAGCGAATAGAAGTCAACAGCTCGAGGTTACAAGCTTGACTAACTAATATTTTTCAACAACAAAAGAGCACCTAGCAACGCATAGCAAATATTTTGATGTGCGGCGATTCATACATTCTTCGGCTTTTAAACCGTGTACCCAACGAAATATATACATAGTAAGATAAATATGAGGTGTTCTTTGTCAACAAATGACCCCCTTTCTCCAAAATTGGTTGAATTTATTAAAGTTCTATATGTGGTGAAAAAAAAAGTCTTGCCCTCTAGTTTTATGTAGTTAATCCACATTTCTGATCCAATATGGCTGCCTAAACCACGTGACCTACACCTTTTTTTTATAAAACGATTGTAAAACTCGCTGCATGAACCTGATTGGAAGATATAAAGGCTTGAATAAAAGTTCTTGAGTTTCCCTATCAAAATTCGTATGGAAGAAGTTTTTAATTAGCCATAGAGTTCAAAGTGACGGAAAAAATATGTAACATATGTGTCTTTTCATCAATCGTAGAGTGAAATTTTTTCTTCATCTCACGCAGGTTTTAGAAAAGCTTTATTATCTGAATATTATACTCTATTATTATACGAACTATGTAAATATATGATTGTAGTAGTTACAAAAATAAAATCGAGTCCTTAGTCGCGTGACAAAGGCTCTTTTCCATAGACACAGCTGAAAAATAATCTTCCTGAGTTCTGCATCAAATTATTACAGCTGTAATGCATAAAATTATATGTTTTCTCTAATAAGGGTATAGTTTTATTATTTTATATACTCTTTATTGTTAACATTGCTGCATAAACCACGTAATACTACTATTTTATTAAGAAAATGAATCAAAACAAACAATTTATCAAGATATATTAGAATCTGTAATGGCAGGAGAGGGATATTAAATACTTTTCTGATTAATAAGTAATGCTACTAGTAGTTCTATTTGAGTGTCAACGTCAAAAATACGCATTTAAGTATTAGAGGTATGTAGGCTATTTATGTATTCCTACCACAGAGCTCAGCTACAGCCTGAGTTAGACCAAATAAATTTGTATCCTAAAATTATTTAAAACGCATACAACACGGGTTTCGGTCGCCATTTTGGATTCTACGGCTGACAAAAATATTTTTCATACGGCTTTTGATGGAAAACCATTAGACCTTTCATTTAAGGCTTCGTAGACATCACTCGGGTTCATGCAGCGGGTTTTATATTCGTTTATAGAAAAAAATGTGTATGTCACGTGTTTTGACCGCCATTATAGATTGTATGGCTGACGAAAAATTTTTTTCATACGTTTATTTATAGAAAAACTTAAGAACTTTAATTCAAGCTTTCGTACTCTCCAGTCGAATTTATGCAACGAGTTTTATATTCGTTTAATTAAAAAAATGTGTAGGTAACGTGGTTTTGGCAGCAATATTGGATCATAAATGTGGATTCACTACATATGCCACTCGGCATTAAAAAAAAGAGGTCAAGATTTTTCATATGACTACCTATAGAACTTTAATAAATCCAACCAATTTTGGAAAAGAGGGATCACTCGATCACGAAGAATACCCCACATATATATATACTAGTAGGGCTTTGCTAGTGAGCTTCAAGGGAGTGAGCGGTAGAATGCGGGACAGTAGATGATTGGTTGCCAGAATCCCATAATATTAACGCAGGGCGTCGTCTGTTTGTTTGTGGCAAAGTCTAGATATATATGTATAAGCCTAACACGTTTTGCCACAAATAGCGGCGGTTCTGCCGCTCACTCCCTTGAAGCTCACTAGGCTTTGCCCCTCTGCGTGCTTTGTAGGCCGACCACCCATTCAATGATCGTTAGATTTTGCGGAAATCTAATAAGACCGTTATTCAAAAAATGTCTTAAAAGTTTTCAACTTATCGTATCTAATGATTTAATCAGAGATGCTTTACAATTCATAAAAAATTTGTCATGACTTAGTCAAGTTTGTGAGAAATTAAAGTGTTCTTCTTATTTACGAGAATTTTTGTTTGTCTTTGATTATCATCTATTAACCATCTAAGATTGAACATAAAACTTTTGAAATAACAATATTCAAAGACAAAAAAAAATTAATTCATGTAGTAAGTTAACTTGCTGTTTCCCAGGTTACTGGGATAAGAAACGGGGGGTTAAGGTTATGTTGTTGTTTGATCATTAATATATTTAATTAAAACATGATCAATTCCCTTTTTTTCGGGTTACTCGATTTAAAAGCTTAGGGCTTTTGTAATGTTGCTATTTATTTATTTTAATTTGGTTACGATGCTATATTAATTAATTTAATTGCCATAGTATTGACTCGCTGCACCTGAGGTGTATAGATAAAAAGCTTGGTATATGGTCTAATTGCGAATTAAAAATATAGGTTATAGAACAATCGGGTTATTAAAAAATTGACGATTTTCTTGGCGATTTTAATGACGCCTATTATCGACTTTTGGCAATTAAGACATCGCTATTAGCAGCATCGGACTTGACTGATCTAGGTGCCCTGCAACACTCATGCCCACAGGGTTTGTATAGTATAAATAACTCTTTTTTCTTCTGCATCCGGACGCACTTACTCATGCTTTGAAATCATTTTATATCTTCACAATGCAAATGTGTCGGTCCAAATTCTTTAATTAACGCTGATAAAGTGTTATGTACTATTGACCTTGACCAAATGACCACAAAGAACTATAGATTACGGTAGCATAGTTTACTTGAATTTGCACCAACACTGTAAATTTTTTTTCAAAAATATTGCTAGAAATAGGAGAAGGAAAAAGTACAACATTTATAATACTACAAAAGTTAAAAACTAATGACATTTGTTCGAAATTTTTAATAAAGATAATAATTTTTTAACGAATAGGTTAATAATCACTACTCGCAATAAGTCTGTATGTAATTTTAAAATAAGATTTTAGATATCATTAATGATTAGTAGCTTACTATAGCGTAGATTATGCTTTATACGGAGCTGTTGGTAAGAGATGATAACATATTTGTAGATTTTTCGATATAAATTTTAGATAGTGTCTGTGAGGGTTTACTTTGTAAAGTTTGAACATTAGATCTATAGTTATATTAATAAAAAATCTATTTATAGCAGATATTTTATGTAATGGTACAAGATTACAAGTAGAAAAATTATTAGAGTTTAACATTAATGCCGAAATTATGACTGGAAAAAAAATTAGATCTAAAGTATTTATACCAAGATATCAGTAAACACCGGAAAAATATATTACTTACCCTTAA